>JASAMZ010008801.1:0-19624 GCA_030248115.1 Linhomoeus sp. GSCO2_2 | reverse complement strand
GGCGTAAAACAACCGATTTCTGTCTTCTGTCACGAAATGCGCATAGGTATGCATGTGCATAATGCGTCCACAGGATGCAGTCCTGTACTGTCTGCTGTCATGAACATACGATGTCGCGTGCTACGAGTTCATCGCGAGGTGCTGATGTACTGAATATTCTGGCAAATACCCCCACTTAACACTGCACTATTGCTTGCTTAATGTAGTTGACTAGTTTCTACGATAGCGTGTTCCTGGAATTCGTGTGTGTACTTGTGGAATGCCGTTAATAGTCGCGCGTCTCAGCTTCGACCTAATTCGTAATCTTGTACATAGATTATCATTCACTGCAACTCAAGTTCAGTTGACTTGTTATTCGTCCTGACTACAACCACGCCTCTCCAATCCTTCCCCTCCCTTCTTCAGCACCTCGCGTCCCTAACCACGTCTCACATCACCTTTCTGAGGTAGTCCCTGCAGTAAGCCTTCGGAAACCGAACCAGAGTTGAACCAGTGTGAACCAGTGTTAAAATTAACATAAGCGGTGAAGCGCCGGGCCTTCCGGCGTACTTTGCCTTTAGTTAGAACTCTGGGTTAAGTTATCCGTATGAAGAATGGACTGTAAGTCCAGTAATCGAAGCAAGACGAGACGGGAAACAAGACGATGAATCAAGGTGAGTTCTGCAACGAGTCCACCCCCTTTAGTGAATGAGTCCACCCAAATTCTGAATGAGTCCACCCCAAATTCTGAATGAGTCCACCCCAACTTCCGAATGAGTCCACCCCCAATTCTGAGCAGGCGCGCCCAGCGGCGGCGCCCCCCCCCCCCCCCCCCCCCCCCCCCCTCCCCTCCCCCCCTCCGCAGAGAATCGTCCGACGCACAAGTGTGGCTTTCAGCACTGCAACGCCGACGCGCTATTGTGTCGCAAGTGCTAGCAGGGAAGGGGCTCAGCCGGCCTGAGCAGGAGGTGAAGTAGATGGAGGAGTGTTCACCCCACTTACAGTTTGCACTAAAACTCGGCCGGCGTCGCGCCTGGCTCTTGTGAACTGTGGGCGCAGGACGAGCCTAAGCATAGCCTGAACCTCTAAAGTAATTTAAAGAAACAATGAGACGGTCATTTGCTGAATCATGAGAGAAATATAGTTTAAATACGCAAAAGAAAGCAAAACAAGCTTTGCCTAAAAACTGTGGCACCACGTTGGCATCAGTGTAAACTTGAGAGCGTATGCGCGATAATGTGCACTGGATAGTGAAGTGCCGCTAGACATTTAGTCGACAATCTGGTGGGGTATCGCCGCAATTGGTTTTGGATTTGCTCGTGGTACCTGATCCACATATGGATCAGAAGATTCGCCGCAGGCACACTTTGCGCTAATAATTGTGGCAACTGATCCATTAATGGATCAGAGAAATTAGCCGCAGGCACACAGTGCAATAGAAGCGTCTAAATGAGACGACGCCCTATTGAAAATGGTATACATGGGACGACGCCCTATTGAAAAGGGTGTAAATGGGACGACCATACGTGTAACCGGGGGGGGGGTATGGGGGGGGGGGGGTAAGCCCCCCCCCCCCCCCCCGCCGAAAGTGCACCCCCCCCCCCCCCCCATTCACCGCGTCCAACGGCCCCCCCCGCGATTGACATGGCCTTGCAAAATCAGATGTCTCGCAGTCTCTCCATTTGTTACTGCGGCCATGGGCCGGCTGTAGTGACAAGGGAAACGTGCAGGAGAGCCTGCAGTGAAGCACTCCGACCCGAACGGGAGAAAGCAGGCCGCCACTCACTTATCATGAGAAATAAGGCCGATTTTCGCCCAAAGATTCGCGACAAATTCGGCCGGCGCGCGAGTTTCAGAGGTCGCATATTCCCTCCAAAGATTCACTTTGGCAAAGATTCCCTGCACCCACAAAGGCCGGAGCGTCGCAGAACTCCCCGAAATCCTGTAGACCAGGCCGAATTGAGTCCAAAATGCGCCATTTCGTTTCGATTCAACCAGTAGCCGGCAGCTAAGATTCGGGGCTGCGCCAATCGCAGACTCGCCTTGCCATTTTAGACGGAAAGAATTGACAATTCATGCGCAAATGCTCACTTTACCACGCCGTCTTTTCGCACTGCATTTCCTTCAATTGTGAAGTTTGAATGCGCGCGCAAATGATTGAGAAGGCGAATGATGTGTTGGAAATGAGGATCTGTGCGTGGATGCTCGACAAGAATCGAAAGGATTGGCCGAACGAGCTGTCAAATTGCGCGAAACAGGAGTTCACTGTTCCTGCCAAGTCGGTGTCTGTGCTCGGGGCCATGCGCGCCAACACATCATACAGTAAGAAGCGCGTCCCAGTGTCGTTGTGCAAATGCGAAACCAGCTGTTCGACCAGTAGATGTGCGTGCCGCAAGAATGGTGTGCCATGCGGGAGCAAATGCCACGTGGGTAGCAAAGCGTGCCTGAATTAACTGGTACATGTTTGTATGCCGCGCTTTGTATCTGCTTTCTGGTACATGGCTGTTCTCTGAATCGTCTATTGTTTACTCGCCGCATAATGAAGAGATTAGGATATGGCGGGGAGGCCGTCGGACGCGGCGAATAGCGTGTGGTGTGTGTGTGTGTGTGGGGGGGGGGGGGGGAGGGCATTAGGTTGGACGGAGGCGCCATACATCACCAAGCGCCGCCTTGCATATCAGTGGGGGAGATCTCGCGATGTGCGCCAGCCGCGCGCGTGATGCACGATCCCATGATGGGCTAGTCCAACAAGGTATACCATGTTGGGCTAGCCCAATCCCAGATTGGGCTGAATACCATGTTGGGCTACGACATATATATACGGATGGCAATGTCTGTCTGTCTGTCTGTCTGTGTGTGTGTGTGTGTGTGTGTGTGTGTGTGTGTGTGTGTGTGTGTCCGTCCGTCCGTGGCACCGAAGTAAGATATGTGACGTATGTGGTCAAGTAGAGTCAAGGTCGCTGAGTACGGATCCGATGTCCGTTTCTGTTGCTAATTTCGCATTTTCGAGATATTCACAATTAAAATTCAAAAATGTCGAAAATCGACTTCTTCACCTGATGAGCTAACCGCGAAATTTCTTCAGAAATGGAAAGAGCACGGACCGCTGATAATTTGTAACCCAAAAGAAATTTTTTGTCAATGTGGAATTTGATAGAAATACGCAATTGTTTGTCGAAATTTCATAAATTGACAAAAATAGAACGTCATTTATTGACAAATGTGAATGCAGAAACTGAAACGTCGTGAGCCAGTAAGAATTTGTGACATAGTTTTTCAGTTTTGAAAAATTGCAATTTGGAGATATTTACAATTAAAATATGAAAATGTAGAAAATCGTCTTTTTCGCCTGATGAGCTAGCGGCGAAATTTCTTCAGAAGTGGAAAGAGCATAGGACGTGGACAATTTGCAAAACAAAAGAAATTTTTTTCAAATGTGGAATTTCATAGAAATACGCAATTATTTGTCAAAATTTCATAAATTGACAAAAATAGAACGTCATTTATTGACGAATGTGAATGCAGAAATTGAAAGGTCGTAAGCTAATAAGCATTTGTGACATGGTTCTACAGTTTTGAAATATTGCAATTTAGAGATATTCACAATTAAAATGTAAACATGACGAAAATCGACTCTGTCGCCTGATGGACTAGCGGCGAAATTTCTTTAGAAATGGAAAGAGCATAGACCGCAGATAATTTGTAACACAAACAAAATTGTTTGGAATTGTGGAATTGTATAGAAATACGCCGCAATTTGCCAAATTTCTATAAATTGACAAAAGCGTCATAACGCGAAATACGCAACCAAACGAAATTCCTGGTAGAGAACGACTGCACCAAACAGTTGGCAATTTTTTTGTTCGATGGGCCGTATTCCCACAGGTATAAAACTTAAGATCAACGGCGTCGTATCATGCCGATACCATGTAGCGAACGCGGCGATATCACTGAGCTTTAGATCAGTTGTACAGACAACCGTATCGTGGTAATAGCTGCACTTGAATTGTGGTAAAGATACCTTCTCTAGATACGGCTAATTATGCGAATGAAATTCACTATACTGTTCACCAAGATTTGACAGACACAAAGTATAGGTTGAACTTTTTACACACACAGCTTGTTTGTGTCTCAACCGATTTTCTCCGTTCATGGCTCATTCGATAGAGGACATCTGGGAAGGAGCACCAAAAGCAGTCTCGCGGCTCTAGCTGCTACCTATCGCGCACAGCAGACCGTCAAAGTCGGAAAACGGCGAAAATTGGCGAATTTTTCAAATTTGGCGCCAAAATGGGTCCCGCAGCGATCCAATTCATTTTTTCCGTGTTCGGCACTATCGAGGGCTACAACATATCAAAAGATAGTATATACCATTATATGCAACTTTTTCGAGTTGTACCTTGTTTAACCCATTTTTCAGTACTTTGAAATAATTTTTGAATTTCCCGCCAACGGAGTCCCGCAGCGTGACCCCGTTTGGTGTGCACCCTGCCCCTACCCAACGCAAAAGACCGTTTGGAAATCGGCAGCTTCAACTGCGAACACCGTTGACTCAAAGTTTCTGCGTTTCGCGCACAATCGCTATATACTCCACACTTTTTTGTTGAGTATAAAAATTTTCGCCTGCGGCGCTTAAAAATCGCAAAAATTTTGCCTGCGGCGCTTGAAAATAGCAAAATTTCGCCTGCGGCGCTATATTTTGGACGTTTTTAACCAAAATTAAGCGATTTTTGGCACTTTTTGGCCTATTTTTGTCAATATTTTTAGGTCATTTGACCCCCCCCCCCCTCCAGGGGCCTCAGACCCCCCCCCCCCCCCCTGAGGGGTCCTATACCCCCCCCCCCCGGGCCGGGTGGCGCTTTCACGTATGGGGGCGACGCCCAATTGTTTTGGGCTTAGTGCTCGATACATCCACACAAAGATACGTTGAAATTTAAGCTGCTTGAAATTGTCGAGATTTAGAAATTCTGACAAAAACCTTGAAAATATACCTAAATTCTTTAATTATACAATCTAGAACTATTTGCTAAACACTTGGCAGACTATGCCCGACACAACTACGCAAAGACATTATGAAATTTAAGCTATTTGGAATTGTCAAAATTTGAGGATCTTAACAAAAAATATCCCAAATTTCGTTAATCATAAAATCAAAAACTATATGCTGAATACTTGACAGACTATGCCCAATGCATCAACGCAAAGACATTGTGAAATTTAAGCTGTTTGAAATTGTCATAATATGGGTACTTGGACAAAAACCTTAAAAAATCCTAAATTTTGTTAATTATATTCGCTGAAACTATTTGCTAAATACTTGGCAGACTATGCTCGATACATCCGTGCAAAGAAGTTTTAAAATTTAGGCTGTTTGAAATCGTCGAAATTTGTGGATTTTGACAAAATTCTTAAAAATATCCCTAAATTCGTTGATTATAATCTCTGAAACTACTTGCTAAATAATTGGCAGACTATGCTCGACGCATCCATGCATTTTGAAATTTAGGTTGTTTGAATTTGTCGAAATTTGGGAATTTTGACAATACCTTTGAAAATATCCCTAATTACGTCAATTATATAATCTGAAACAATTTGCTAAATATTTGGCAGACTATGCTCGACACACCCGTGCAAAGAAGTTTCGAATTTTAAGCTGTTTGAATTTGGAAATTTCGATAAAAACCTTGAAAATATCCCTAATTTCGTGAACTCCAAAATCTGAAACTGTTTAATGAATACTTGGCAGGCTATGCTCGACACACCCGTAAAAAGAAATTATGAAATTTAAGCCGTTTGATATTGTCAAAACTTGGGAATTTTGACAATACCCTTGAAAATATCCTTAATTTCGTTAACTATAAAATCTGAAACTATTTGATAAATACTTGGTAGACTATGCTCGATACATCCGTGCAAAGAAGTTTTGAAATTTAAGCTGTTGAATTTGTCGTAATTTGTGGATTTTAACAAAATTCTTAAAATATCCTAAATTTTGTTAATTATATTCGCTGAAACTATTTGCTAAATACTTGACAGGCTATGCTCGATACATCCGTGCAAAAAAGTTTTGAAATTTAGGCTGTTGAATTTGTCAAAATTTGGGAATTTTGACAAAAACCTTAAAAATATCCCTGATTTCGTGAATTCCAAAATCCGAAACTATGCCGCAAATTCATCGCGTCTTATGCCCTTTCCATTTCAGCAAAAACTTTCTCGATAAGACCTGTAAAAAAGTGTCATTTTTGACATTTTTATATTTTAATGGTAAATATCTCGAAATAGCGAAATTAGCAACAGAGACGGACAGTGGTACGTTACTCAGCGCATTCGACTCCATCGGGTGGCACTAACCGTCGTGTCTAGTTTTGTGACACACACGGACACACACACACACACACACACACACAGACACACACACGAACAGACAATAGCGTCCGTATATATACTCGCCGCCCTGGGGGGCGGCGAAACAAGCTGTTGTACACATCGTTAGCCGCATCTGGAGAAAGTGTCTTGAGAATGTGTGCCTTAATGCCAAGTGCAGCTATCCCCACGATACGGTTGTCTGTACAGCTGATCTGAAGCTCAGTGATATCGCCGCGTTCGCTATATGTTATCGGCATGATACGACGCCGTTTATTTGGCGATACCTACCTGTGTGAAAACGTTGCATCCAACAAAAAAACTTGCCAAAAGTTTGGTGCGAGCGAATTCCTGCACATTCATCAATAAACAGCTGTTCTGGCCATCAGCCGAAAATGTCGATTTTGACATTTTTACAAATTTTAATTCTAAATATCTCGAAATTGGAATTTATTAAAACAGTAAAACTATGCCGCAAATTCTTATTGACATACGGTCTTGCCATTTCTGCGTTCAAATTCGTAAAAAATGACGTTCTATTTTTGTCAATTTACAAAATTTTGACAAATAATCGCCTATTTCTACTAAATTGCACATTTTGAAAAAATTTCTTTTGTGTTAGAAGTTATCCGCGGTCTATGCTCTTTTCATTCCTGAAGAAATTTTACCGCTAGCGCATCAGGCAAACAAGCTCCGGTATTAAAAACTTGAGTTTGTATTCTGACTGACATTTCAAAGAGTTGCGTTCTTTCTGCAGAGAGTGCGAGAGTTCATCGCCCGCATGCTCCGCTTCATGAGCCCCCGCTTCGCAAGAGGGTATTGCATAGCAATATTGATTTCGCCCGCGATTTGGCTTTTAGAGCAAGAACATCCCTCTTTCAAGCAACGCTTTTAAAAAAGTGACAAAAACTTGGAAAAGTTTTGGCAAACAATTGACAGTAGAGCGTACTACGAGCAATCAAACCGTGTCGCACTTCTGCATGTAGCAAAGAGCGATCTTAGTGTCAAAATTTCGAGAATGGCATTTTCTGAGGTGCGTGTTTGCGTGATTAAAAAATTATTTCTGCCGCATGAAAGAGCACGCCGAGAGCTTTCGCCTGACGTGTCGATTGCCGCTCTACGACGTAAGACGAGCGAGTTAGGGCCGTATTGTGCTTTTCCACCTTCGAGTTACTGTAACTCGCGAAATTCAAACTTTTGAGTTTCGACCAATGGGAGAACAAATGATCAGCGAGTCGGGAGCTATCCAAAAAGCTCGAGATCGTCTCTCTACGACGCAAGTTGAGCGCGTTAGAGCGATTTTAGCGTCAAAATGCCGAGAATGGCGTTTTTCGCGGTGCGTGTTTGCGTAGTCGAAAAAACTTTTGCAGTCGCATGAAAGAGCACGTCGAGAGCTTTCACATGACGTGTCGATTGCCGCTCTACGACGTAACACGAGCGAGCTAGAGCCGTTTTGCGTTTTGACCTTCGGCTTACTGTAGCGCGCGCAATTCAAACTTTTGAATTTCCAAACCTCTTAGCTGAATGATCAGTGAGTCGAGACCTATCCGTAGAGCCCAAGATCTCCGCTCTACGACTTTCCAACGCCGAGATCTGGGAGCGTTACGGACGGACGGACGGACGGACGGACGGACGTACGCACGCACGCACGCCGAGCTCTCGTATAGTCTCGCCCGCCTGAGGGCGGGCGAAAAAAGTCGATTTTCGGCATTGTCATATTTTAATTGTAAATAACTCGAAAATGCGAAATTAGCAACAGAAACGGACATCGGATCCGTACTCAGCGACCTTGACTCTACTTGACCACATATGCCACATGTCTTACTTTTGTGCGACGGACAGACACACAGACACACAGACACACAGACATTGTCATCCGTATACATGTGACTGGGAGAACCCGTCTTCAGTGAAAACTCGGATATCCGGGTTTTCACTGAGTTGGTTAGTGAAAACCCGGATATCCGGGTTTTCACTGATCGGTTAGGGAAAACCCGGATAATTCTCCGTTAGGCTCAAAATCGCGCAATACACTGTTATAACTATATATTTCTATTGCCTGTATGCTGTTTGGTTCCTTCCAAATCAGGCTATGCTTAGGCTCGCCCTGCGCCCACAGTCCACAAGAGTCAGTCGGCGTCGCAGTCTGGCGGGTTGAAACTTAGGCTTAACGCGACCGGTGAGCGGAGCGCGCCCTGAAGTTGGTGGTCGCGCTAAGCCTCAGTTGAGACCCGCCAGGCGCGACGTCGACCGAGTTTTAGTGCAAACTGTAAGTGGGGTGAACACTCCTCCATAACTTCGCCTCCTGCTTAGGCCGGCTGTGCCCCCTCCCTACTAACGCTTGCGACAGCTTTCAGTCACGTGCAAGCTGTAAGCGGGATGCACATTCCCCGTATACTTCGCCCCCCCCCCCCCCCTGTTGAACCAGACGTGCCAATTGGCCGCAAATCGTGCGAAAATCAGGCGCATTGTGAAAGGGCCGATTCGGCAAAGATGCAAGGTACTATTGCTAAGATCGCACGTTTCGCACTCCACGACGCTTGTTTTGCGCAACAAACAGCGCGATTTGCGATTCAAAAGCACTTGTTTCGTCAGCAGTGTGGAAAACTATACAAGGGTCGATTTCTAGGCTGTTTCTTCGAAAAGATTGATGAAAACACAAGTATCATGATCTTCACGAATCTCCCACGAAATCTCGCATATCCTGGTTTTCACTAAACTTTTAGCGAAAACTCGGATAATTTGACATAATCCGGGTTTTCACTAACCCGTGAGTGAAAACCCGGATATCCGGGTTTTCAATACGTCGACCAGTGAAAACACGGGTTTTCACTGGATCCGGGTAGTCACGATAACATACACCTCGCCGCGCTGAGGCGCGGCGAAAAAATCACTTTGCTCGGCCGCTGCTCAACACCGACGTCTAAATGACTACAAACAATATGCGCAACAACTAAGTACGTGCAAGATCTGATTTAAACATGCCTGCACAACACCATAGTGCGCTCGCTTACCCGCAGCTAGGCGCACAACGTGTGCTTTGCTGAGCGGGCTGGGGGTGGGCTCATTCAGAATTTGGGGTGGACTCATTCAGGCTTTTGGGGTGGACTCATTCAGACTTTTGGGGTGGACTCGTTCAGTAAAAGGGGTGGACTCGTTCAGATTTAGCCATGAATCAAAGGCGAACGCGCGGATTTATAGACACTTCTACAGAGATAACCCCACCGGAGATAACCCAGTATATACCAGCGGACGGGTTCTGCGCACCCTGGGGCTTGAGAACGGGACGGGTCAAGGGGAACCAGTGACGCCCTCACTCGTAGGCCCCAAAGGAGCATGCCGCGCTCGTAGACATCGACATCACGCAGAGAGGGAAGGAACGGAAAACGACGGAATACAACTACATTACTCTTCGACACAACAACTGCTATGAGATTACCATGAACGCAAGCTACTTCAAACTTAACACTGCTTCGTTCGTCATCACACCTACTAAACTATGGCCTAAGACCAAGCCTGAATGGGTTTCTGTGATGCTTGACAGAATGTGCAACGACAATGTCGTGTGCGTTAGTATCCCAGAGGTCCCAGGTTTGAATCTTGCCACGAACGACTCCTTTAGCTTGCCTGAAAACTCTAAGGCAATGCGACGAATGGTTTAGCGCTCATTCTTGCAGCACTTGCTTCTGGAAGGCCGCACCATACACAACTACTGTACATTAGAACCATTGGACAGGCAGCGCAACTATGTAGGTATTCTTTTAGCTGACCACTTTTCAAATCTTTGTTTCCATAATGCCATGGTAGGTATTTAGCATTGGCTTCCAAAATATACATAGCCCCTCTAGGAAAACTGCATCTATTCCGTTCTAAAATGTGGTCGGTTAGAAATATGCCGGCTAAAGAACAATAACAATTAGAGGGTCGAGGCAGGCTCGTGCTCCTCTTCGTTGAACGATTGCTGCTCAGGGATGAGGGATAGACGCGAGCGAAACTGGATCATGCCTGAAAACGAGACAAGTGAAAACTATGCACTTGTACAGCTTTGCTCTGCCTGTGTCTGGTGGGCGCATTTAGCGGTACCAAGTGCGGTGTCCAGTCGCAGCAACCACTTAAAATTGGCATCGCTTAATGCAACACAAGCTTTTCAGAAATTGCGGTTTTTTCGCCCGGCCTCAGCCGGGCGAACCCCTACGAGAGCTTATCGTGCGTGCGTGCGTGCGTCCGTTCGTTCGTTCGTTCGTTCGGAACGCTCTCATATCTCGGTGTTGGTAAGTCGTAGGAAGGAGATCTTGGACTTTATGGATAGGTCTCGACTCACTGAGAATTGCGCTAAGAGGTTTCGAAATTCAAAAGTTTGAATTACGCGCGCTACAGTAACCTGAAGGTCAAAACTGAAAATGGCTCTAACTCGCTCGTCTTACGTCGTAGAGCGGCGCGCGATAGGTCAAGCAAAAGGTCTCGACGTGCTCTTTCGTTTGGCATTACAAATTTTCGTAATTACGCAAACACGCAACACGAAAAGCGACATTCTCGCGTTTTTAACGCATAAATCGCTCTAACTTGCTCAGCGTGCGTCGTAGAGAGACGATCTTGAGTTGGTTGGATAGCTCTCGACAAGCTGATCATTTGTTCTTCTATTGGTCGAAACTCAAAAGTTTGAATTTCGCGAGCTACAGTAATCCAAAGGCTTAAAACGCAAAACTTCTTTAACTCGGTCGTCTTCCTTTGTAGAGAGACGATCTTGAGTTCATTAGATAGGTTTCCGCACACTGATCATTTCGCTGAGAGACTTCGATATTCAAAAGTTTGAATTGCGCGCGCTACAGTAATCCTATAGTCCAAAACGCAAAACGGTTCTAACACGCTCGTCTTACGTCGTAGAACGGCGTGCGATAGCTCAACTAAAAGGTCTCGACGTGCTCTTTCACTTGGCATTAAAAATTTTCGAAATTACGCAAACACGCAACAAGAAAAGCGACATTCTTGCGTTTTTAACACAGAAATCGCTCTACTTCGCTCAGCGTGCGTTGTAGAGAGACGATCTTGAGTTTGTTGGATAGCTCGTAACTCATTGATCATTTGTTTTTCTATTGGTCGAAACCTAAAAGTTTGAATTTCGCGTGCTACAGTAACCCAAAGGTTCAAAACGAAAACCTTCTATAACTCGCTCGTCTTCTGTCGTGGAGAGACGATCTTGAGGTCGTTGAATAGGTTTCAGCACACTGATCATTCCTTTAAGAGAAGTCAAGATTCGAAAGTTTGAATTTCGCGAGCTACAGTAACTCAAAGGTTCAAACAGCAAATCGGCCCTAACTCGCTCGTCGTACGTTGTAGAGCGGCATTCGTTCGACCGTTTGAAAGTTTACGTTGAGGCAGTTGTTGAGCGGTCATTCCTAAAGAAATACTTTTGTTTTTTAAACTCTTGTCGTACGAACAACTTTGTCTGCTAAAAAAATTAATCCCGGGCGATCCCAATGTTGCCCTGCAACAACCGCTCAGAAATGCGTGTGTCTTGCTCAAAAAATTAATCCCGGGCGATCCCAATGCTGCCCTGCAAGAACCCCTCAGAAAGGAGCGTGTCAGAAGTAGCGCGTGAATAGTGGACTCCGGGCGGGCGCGCGTCATATCGGAAAGGCCTTCGAAATACTTTACAATAGTATTCACTCTTTTACTCTTCCACTTTAAAACACTCACAAACCACTCTGTATTAATAAAACAACTCAACTTTTTTAAAACAGCTTGTTCCACGATATCTTGTTGCTAGCAGAACTGCGTTGCACTTGCCATGAAACTCATGAAGACGGCAGCGATGGTGGAAAGACACTGCATGAGGCATAAGAAAGTTCAAATGCTATCATCTAGAAAACCGATTGTGTAATCGTCGGGTGCAGGACTAGAAACATGGTGTTCTCACTGAACGGTGGTAGCACATGGACTTACCAGGGTACGCATCGGCCTGATGCTCTTGCTGCTGGCCAAGATTGTCCTCATCGTAGATTGATTGCTGTTGCTGCTGCTGCTGCAACAAGATGTTGTCTTCAGTCTCCTCAATTCGCTCTAATTCTTCCAGAGACAGGTGGGCTCCAGGCAGCTTGGATGTTCCTGAGACGAACTTGAGTAGCCCTGGCACTCGCACAGTGCCGTTGTTCTGCTCGAAAGTGCTGTTGTTGGACACTGAAGAGGAGAGGAGGTGGCTTCCTACACATACCGTACGTATGTACTCCCTTGGCCGCTCTCGCCCTTGGAGCTTTCACAATGATGCATGTGCGTGTGCGGAATATGATCGATGTACTGCAGTGGTGCCTTTCACAACAAGCCCACCATTGCTCCTGACGCTTCGTGACGTGGTCAGCTCTTGACTCAGTGGCTCGGTGCAACTTGGAGAGGTGTCACTCTCGTCTTCAGGCTCCCATGGAGACAGAAAGTTGGGAGACGTGTGGAAGGGAGGAATGTTCTCGTCATTGATGAGTCTCTCACGGCCCAGTACCATCATCTCTCCGTCGTCCGTCTCCACCAGTGCCATAATGTCGTTCACGCTGGCCGCTCCTTTCGGCACGAAGTGCTTGTGCCTCTGCAGCGAGCTTTGCCCTTGTGGATGGTCTCATGCAGTGAATATCGTATCGCATTGCGCTGTATACCTTTCTTCCTCTCCTGAATAGCCGAACAGGCTTACAAGTCGAGCTCGGAAAAGACAAGATGGTCTGGCAGGACTTGCTAAGACCATAGTGCTCCAAGAGATTGGTCAGCTCTAGTTTACTTGGAGGAATGGGAATTGTCAGTGTTGCCTTGCTGCTGGAAATGCTGAGATTGCTTCTGCTTCGCTGTAGAACGCCCAATGTGACTCTTTGGAGCCCTGACGCAGTGGCGAATTTTGTGAACGTTTGCAGAACAATTGTATAGCTACTAGCAAGTGACAAGCTGAATACTGACCAGCTGCAATCGTTGGTAAAGGCTTCTCTGTCTGGTAGGCTTCGGAAACGACTTTGGTGGATTCGGCCTCCTCTTTCCCTGCCTCATATGTGCTTTCCAGTTTCATCTAAAGTTAGATATGTCAGGGTTACAGTTCGAAAAAAAATCTGGCCTAGTTTGGGTAGTGGTGACACAAACAACCCAAGGGATACACCAACAGCAAAATTGCAGTGTCAATTGCCGTAGCTTAGCAGTAGGGTTGTTTGCTGCATGCCCAAAAAGCCCCATCCCTTCAGTTGAGAAAGTCCCAGTTTTCCAGCCTTCCCTGTTTTGGGCATACCCAAAAAGCTCCATCCCTTCACTGTGTTCCATCCCTTCAGTTGAGAAAGCCCCAATTTTCTGGCCTTCCCTGTTTTGCAAAACAGTGAAGGCCAGAAAATTGGGACTTTCTCAATTGAAGGGATGGAGCACAGTGAAGGGATGGAGCTTTTTGGGCATGCCCAAAACAGGGAAGGCCGGAAAATTGGAATTTTCTCAACTGAAGGGATGGAGCACAGTGAAGAGATGGAGCTTTTTGGGCATGCCCAAAACAGAGAAGGCCAGAAAATTGGGACTTTCTTAACTGAAGGGATTGAGCTTTGTGAAGGGATGGAGCTTTTTGGGCAAGGGGGTGTGGCAAGTCATTGACAGAACACTGTACGTCAAATGTGTGGTAACAAAGGCTATATAGAATAGCTTGTCTATCGAAGTATGATGGTAGGATGGCTAATTGTTTCTTTGCTAGTTGAGTGGGGGGCGCTGGTGTGGGGCCCTCTTCTGCAGTCACCCAAACTACCCAAACTAGACCAATTTTTTTCAACACTGTAACGTTGACACACTTGTCTAAAGTAGCAATGCGTTTGAGGGGGGTGTAGAGTGGACTTGGATTGCTATGGTTGTACCTGAATCAAGTTGACGCACATAGACACCAGCGAGAGTCCAATCATGATGCAAGCGAATAGCATCAGTAAGTACTTGGGCTGCGTTGGCGTTATGTCTCCCAGACCAATGGTGCTAAACTGGCGACAAAATGGTGGTCGTATTTAGGTATAGTTTAATGGACAGTCAAGCCCTCCATACCTCAAGGAAATGAAGAAAAAGTAGAAAGCCACAAAATAGTTCCAGTCCCTTTCCCAAATGCATATTGTTGCAGAGCATATGAATATCCATCCAACAACCAAGGTTACTGCTACAGGAATGGGTAGGTCGAACACGTCGAGAGCTAGAAACATCCGATTTCATGTTTCGCCTGTTGTAGTGTGTACTTGAAATCCTTACTTTTACCGTCTCTATCCTCCTGGTCAAGCAAGAGTATCTCTTCCATTGTCTGCTTTGTACAGTACCTGAACATGCGTCTGCACAAACACTTGAATAGAAACCACGGATACTTCAGACACCGCGTCAGAAGTTTGCCTGAAGCGTTATATGGGATGGGGTGACGTTACATTTTAGAAGCTTCTAGCAAGGTTGTTCTTGGTGCTTTAAAATGTGTGCATGGAATAAGCTACGGCCTGAATTGACAGCGCTCAGGAGGAATAAAAACTTCACCTCAGGAAAACTGTTGAAAGGATCTTACCCAAATCGTCCAGCACAGTCAGAACCAAGGGGATGCCAAATATGGCGTACAGCATTGTGAACAGCTGTCCTGCGCCAGTGACCGGGTACAAGTGGCCGTAACCTATGGTTGTACATATGGTCTGCGCGTATAGCATCGCATTCCAGAAGTCCCAGCTCATCTTCTGATCGGTGTATCTAGGTCAATTTCTTTATTAATCTGGAGTACAAAAGCAATAAACGACATAAGGAACTGCATTTGACGTCACCCACTTGATGTCCAGCTGGACTTCGTATGTCAACAGGCTTTTTTCAATAGTGGCAATAATCCGCTGGCTGACATCTGGGGGAACCCATCGCATGTTATCCGTGTGATTGAAGAGAGCATCGAACAGTTCGTTGGCGTGAATGGTTCTGTTCCTAGTGATTTCCCCTGTCCAGAACGTGTGACGCGTCTCGTCGGGGCCAGCCTCGCACAGCCAGAAAATAGTGGCCCCAAACAGCTGGTAGAGAACGAGAACCAGGATCAGAAGTGCGTGCTTTAGGCCTGAACGGCTTTAGTGGAATTATAACACAACAGGAAAGATACAGCTGGCAACGCAACCACAATTTTTACCATATTTGTGGTATATTTTCAGGGCAATAGGGACCCATTGTGGCTGCTTTTGCACTTTTCTCACTAGACTAATTCTTCTGAAGCTGCTATGCACTCTGCTGAGTGCTGAAATGGACTTGTTCTCTCGATGTCCCTGATTGTTGTTCAGTTCTCTCAAGTTGTTGTTAAAATATGCCATGCCGCCTCCATTTTCTAGCGCCATCAGTAAGAAAGCAGAGCGAAAGCACCACCGTTTTAAAACATCTGCCTTGGCTGCGCCTTTGTCTTCCAGAGCACCCCCGCGCTGTTCTGGAGAGTCAATAGTCGAATTGACGCGGGAACGACTCAAGGGAGCAACCATAGCCGGGATGGCAGCTCTTTTGCTTCATATAGCATTATTGGCTTGGCAACCAATCTGTCAAGCTCTGGGGAGGCAGAGAACGTTAATCAAACGACTAGATCTTTGCTTGGGTATGTACCAATGGGGCTGGAACTGTGCACTTATCGTAAATACTCTAATAACCGTAAAGAATGCACTTACCGTAAATACTCTAATAAGCCCCCGGGGGGCTAGTAGTATGGGGGGGTTGTACGGCCCGGTGTACTTAAGCATAGGCGGGTCTTTTGGCCCCCTGGGCTCTTTGCCCTGCGCGGGATTTGGCCCCCTGGCCGGTAGGCGACGGTTTTTGGCCCGGTGTGCTTAAGCATAGCCACCCTTTGACCCAGCATGGCCTGGGTTCTGGCCCGGTGGGTTTCTGGCCCGGTAGGCGACGGTTTTTGGCCCGGTATGTTGAAGTATAGCTGACGGACGTTTGGATGGTAGCCATTGGCGACGGTTTTTGGCCCGGTGTGCTTAAGCATAGGCCCCTCCTTGACCAACGTGTCCTACTACAATTCAAAATGAATTGTAGTATAGTATAGTATAGTATAGCCCTTCAGATTTTTATTGTAGTATAGTATAGTATAGTATGGCATCCTGAAAATGCATTGCAGTATAGTACTACAATTCTAATTGTAGTATAGATGTACCACTAACGGCTAGAAGAGGGGCCAATTGCTGTAAATCTTGTCCAAATATATATTCTATAGGAGATATAGTGAAGCTGTATTACCGTCATTCGCGACATGTGATGAGTCGTAGCAGCCTCTAGACATCAAATTGGCTATACATGAAACATAAACTCCGAAATTTATGAATAATTTACTCCTTTTCTCTATACTACAATTAATTGTAGTATAAACTACAATCAATTGTAGTATAGGCCGAATTGTAGTATAGTATAGTATAATACTACAATTCCGGTCTGATTTGTAGTATAGTATAGTATGCTATACTATACTATACTATACTATTATACTACAATTCATTATAGTATAGTAGGACACGTTGTCCTTGACCTGGTAGGGTCGAGTTCTGGCCCCGTGGGTTTCTGGCCTGGTAGGCGCTGGTTTTTTTGCCCGGTACATTGACGCATAGGCGTCGTTTTCCAGCTGGTAGGTTTCTGCCTGGTAAGCTTCCAGTTGGCATGCTTCTGGCTGGTGGGTCTCTGGTTAAAGTATGATACCTTTATTAGCTTGCTGGGTACTTAACAGTTTGATCACACATATAGAGGCGATGGGTGGCACTCTTACCTCCATGCTTGAATTCTCATACATACTAACATACTCAGAAGAGATTCAGCATAGCTCATTGTTGCATTCAGCGTTGCACTCTATGGACCCCCTGTGGCGCTGCTATCCAATGCAATACAATGCTCTATGGAGCTGTTTGAGAGCAGTGAATTGGTTGCAAAATGTATCCTGTAGCTGAGCAGCTTGTATTAATGTACAGACTTCTACTACTCTCCTAATACTATCCACATACACACGTCTGCTGTGTACCAATTACTCTATTAGTACCTAACTAGCAGCTGATGTATGTATGCTATTACCCAGATCAACTATGTTTCAAATAGTCGCCTACTGTACTCATAAGGTGACAGCAATTGGTGGGTGACTCAAGGCTACCTTTTCAAAGCACAAAATTATTTCAATTATACATAGATTTCTCACTACTGAACTGAACGAGGAGAAACATACATGTCGCGGGTGAAACGGGCAAGCACAGTACAGAACCAGCATATTCAAAATAAACCATCCATATTCCAAATAGTCGCCCCACAATAGCTGCATTCAAAGCAGTTGCGCCACAATGTAGTCTGACACACATTCCGCAGCCACAGTCCAGACAGTGCATTCAAATTTTCAAAAAATAGCAAAGCACACCGCAATCCAAGCACGCGCCCGCTGCGAAGCACATTAAAGTCCAAATAAGCGCAAACTCAAAATGCCGTCAAAAATCAAATTTCAAAAAATAGCAAAGCACACCACAATCCAAGCACGCGCCCGCTGCGAAGCACATTAAAGTCCAATTAAGCGCAAACTCAAAATGCCGTCAAAATTCAAATTTTCAAATATTCCGCCAAAATTATATGACTTTGCAGACTTGCCAAAATTAACATTTCGCGTCAAAAATAGCGCGCCAAAATTGTTGGCAACTTGCCAAAATTAACTTTTCGCGCCAAAAATAACTGATAAGATCTTTTCGAAGTTTTTCGAAATAAATTATTATCCAATCAGCATTTAGAATTTTAACTCTGGCCAATCACCATAAAGTTTAATTTTTGATTAACCCTTCAATTCTGGACCCCCTGCTGAGTTTAACCCTATTTTTTCGCCCGGCCTCAGCCGGGCGAACCCCTACGAGAGCTTATCGTCCGTTCGTGCGTCCGTCCGTCCGTTCGTTCGTTCGTCCGTCACGCTCTCAGATCTCGGCGTTGGAACGTCGTAGGAAGGAGATCTTGGGCTTTATGGATAGGTCTCGACTCACTGATCATTCAGCTAAGAGACTTCGAAATTCAAAAGTTTGAATTTCGCGCGCTACAGTACTCCGAAGGTCAAAACGGAAAACGGCTGTAACTCGCTCGTCTTACGTCGTAGAGCGGCGTGCGATAGGTCAACTGAAAGGTCTCGACGTGCTCTTTCGCTTGGCATTAAAACTTTTGTTAATTGCGCAAACACGCAACACGAAAAGCGACATTCTTGCGTTTTTAACGCAGAAATCGCTCTAACTCGCTCAGCGTGCGTCGTACGGAGACGATCTTGGGTTGGTTGGATAGCTCTCGACTCAGTGATCATTTGTTCTTCTATTGGTCGAAACTCAAAAGTTTGAATTTCGGGAGCTACAGTAACCCAAAGGTTTAAAACGCAAAACTTATCTAACTCGCTCGTCTTCCGTCATTGAGAGACGATCTTTAGTTCGCTGAATAGGTTTCGGCACACTGATAATTCCGTTAAGAGAAGTCGAAATTCAAAAGTTTGAATTGCGCGCGCTACAGTAACCCGAAAGTCCAAAACGCAAAACGGCTCTAACACGCTCGTCTTACATCGTAGAGCGGCGTGCGATAGGTCAACTAAACGGTCTCGACGTGCTCTTTCGTTTGGCGTTAAAAATTTTGTTAATTACGCAAACACGCACCACGAAAAGCGACATTCTTGCGTTTTTAGCATAGGAATCGCTCTAACTCGCTCAGTTGTGTGTGTGTGTGTCTGTGTTTCCGTGGCACCGAAGCGTGCGTCGTAGAGAGACGATCTTGAGTTGCTGGATAGTTCTTGACTCACTGATCATTTGTTCTTCTATTGGTCGAAACTCAAAAGTTTGAATATCGCGAGCTACAGTAACCCAAAGGTTCAAACAGCAAATGGGCCCTAACTCGCTCGTCTTACGTTGTAGAGCGGCATTCGTTCGACCGTTTTAAAGCTTACGTGGAGGTAGTTGTTGAACGGTTATTCCTAAAGAAATACTTTTGTTTTTTTAAACCCTTGTCTTACGAACAACTTTGTCTGCTAAAAAAATTAATCCCGGGCGATCCCAATGTTGCCTTGCAACAACCGCTCAGAAATGCGTGTGTCTTGCTCAAAAAAATAATCCCGGGCGATCCCAATGTTGCCCTGCAAGAACCTCTCAGAAAGGAGCGTGTCAGAAGTAGCGCATGAATAGTGGACTCCGGGCGGGCGCGCGTCATATCGGAAAGGCTTCGAAATACTTTACAATAGTATCCACTCTTTTACTCTTCCACTTTAAAACACTCACAAACCACTCTGTATTAATAAAACAACTCAACTTTTTTAAAACAGCTTGTT
>JASAMZ010008800.1:0-17391 GCA_030248115.1 Linhomoeus sp. GSCO2_2 | reverse complement strand
CCGGTGATCCCAATGTTGCCCTGCAAGAACCCCTCAGAAAGTAGCGCATGAATAGTGGACTCCGGGCGGGCACGCGTCATATCGGAAAGGCTTCGAAACACTTTACAAAAGTATCCACTCTTCTACTCTTCCACTTTAAAACACTCGCAAACCACTCTGTATTAACAAAACAACTCAACTTTTTTAAAACAGCTTGTTTTTGTGTACATCTGCATAGATTTTAGACTGAAACTCCATAGGTTTTCGGTCAGAATACCTGCAATTGGTACATAGTAGTGCTGTCATAGGTACCTAGCCCAATTTTGTGTTAGGAATGGTCACTACTCTAGACACATAATATGGTAGTGCTAGTACTACTGATGCTCACAAAAGGTGGGGGTTTATCGGAGGGGGGACGCTTATTCGAGGGGGGGGGCGCTTATTGGAGTATTGACGGTAACTTCCTTGACGTTGGTTGGTTGATGTTGCACACTCACTCTCTGTCGCACTCTAGCGGAATAGTATTATCGCAATGTACAGTGAGACCGAGATTCTCTGTATTCTGGCATAGCCACTGCTCCCAGGAAATAGTGAGTGTGAGCAGTACAATTTTGCTGAGGAGGAGTGGACAGAGATGGCACGTTTGAAATCCGACATTAGACTACACAACCGCGTTGGCATCGGCTTGAGCGGAGTGTTTCGGTCAGTGTTGCCTGAGGTTGGAAGAAAAGTCACGTCAAGTTCAAGGCCATAGAAAGTCCCAAGTACGCTAGCATTCTACAACCAATCTGTATCTATCAGCCCTCTTGCAGCTCCACTGGACATTATGTACATGGAACATTTGTTCAATCTGACAACTCTACAAATGTTCCATTTTAACGTACTTCGTAATTTGTGAAATCCTTTTGCGTTACTCTTCTTTCCATCAATATAATGAAAAACATTCTGCTTGGAAGAGTCAAATTTGAGTTAAATGCAGCTGCCCCAATAGTAGCTATTGTTTGGCACAACAATTACCTACGTTGTAAACGTTGTCTGTAAAACAGTTACGGCGACTGTAACAAGTTTGCGAAAAGTTAGTAGGTTTGCTAAACTGGTTGAAGAAACTTAAGGACGAAAACTTCAACTTGGCTCTTCACTTGTTGCAAACAACAACAAAACTCAATGGCAACACTGTCCTTCGACTGAGCGAATCGGCCAGAGGGATTGGCTGGTGCGCAGAATACAGGCACCCGATGTGGGTCACGTGCCCATCCGAAGGGATAAAGATAGGGGCGAAAGGAGCAGTCTCGACCAATGTAGACCGAGATACAGCAATCGTCGCAGGCGGCAGAAGCGTATGTTGGCCTGGCCTGGCTAGGTGGCAATCTGTTGGTCTTGGACAGTTCTGCATTACTTACAGTACCGGTCAGAGCCAACGCTACATGGCAGCCCGGGTCGGCCGGGATGTAGCGTTGGCTCTGACCGGTACTGTATAAATTGCTAATCACTGCGAAGCGACCCATTAGTTTCATTCTTGCTTCACTACTGCATAGGTGTCAGAAAACTATTATGGTGTCACAATATCTCGAGGCAAACTGAGATATCGGGTTGTTGACAACAGATTTTAAGTCTAGAGGGCCACCAGAGTCTGTGCTCAAGTCTCAACAAGTGGCCCTGAGAAATGATGCCTTTGCAGGGAGCGTCTGCCACAAAGTCGGTCCAGTTCGTGAATCGGCAATTGGGCGGTTATCAAATCGCCGAATTGCGATCTGCCCGATATAGCTTTGGAATGGCTAAGCTCAGAAACAAGGTCTATGTATTCGGTGGCCGTCAGAACTCGCAATCGTTGCTCAACACAATAGAATATGCCAACTTGACTCGACTGGCCAAAACAACCACCAAAATACGCCAATTTAGCTTGCACCCAGCCAAGCTACCCCAAACGGCTGATGGCGTGACGGCTGTTACCTACGATCTATCGCAGCAGTTGCCGGTATTTTCCTTGTCATTCGTCTTAAAATATGGCATGCTGCTAAGTTCGGTTAATGGCAGTAAGACGAGAACGTGACGTTAACTGAGCCTTCGATCGTAATTTGATTCTTTTATAAACGCGCATTTGTGTGGTGGAATAATGATTGGTGGACGATTAAGTGCGGCAAACCCATGTATTGGCCGAACGAAATGAACAGACGGCGACGACGAGCCATAGAAAATGGAGACGAGGCTGTTCCTCACTCTTGGCCTTGGCAGGTGAGGTTACCTTTTGTGTGCATGCACGTATGCGCATGTTTCGCAGATGTATTAATATCATGGAATATAACGTTTGGGTATTCTCTGGATTAAGGTGCAGCTGTTCCTGGCGCGTGCCGGACATGCGACAGTCAGGCATCACTGCAGCGGAACGATCATTCATCCTCAGTGGATACTTACCGCGGCGCATTGCATGTGAGTGTGCGAATTGGACAACCTGCAGGCGACCATTCTGTCGTTCATTCCAGCTATCGTTAGATAAAATCGTTGTGACTATACAAGCAGCTTGGATGTTGTCTGAAGACATCGATATTTTCTGTCTCCCATGGACACGCCCATTCTCTGTCTGAATATGATACCTGCGATCAGCGAACGAGGCATACACGCCTCGCCAACCATCTCTGAAGTCAGCCTTATGACCTCTAGTGTCGCTTCTATCCCCCTAATAATGTTTTAGTGCTGCTACCTCTGTCTGCAAAATACCTACGTATCACACCCAGACACTCTAATAAAGGATGTATGACAACCCTATAGAATGTGCCCATGATAAAATTGCACATTATCGGAGTACTTTCAGTAAACGGGACATAATAGAGCTGGAGAGGAGCTACGGCATTGCTGGAGGGCACAAATACGATGATGACAAAGGAACTCGACTTCAGTTTGAAAGCTTTTATAGAATGAATGGCTCATCCGGTCAGAGCGCACTTTACGTGGACATCGGTCTAATAAAGGTCATTGATTCAGACAGAACCTTGTCTGTTAATCTGAAAGTTTGGACAGAGATATTTTTGAACACAACCCAAAGCCATTACTCAGACATTAGTCGAGTTCAGATAAGAGCACTGATATGTAACTCGCTAAATGCAGTGCTCAGTCCGAATTGTCCAACCACTTTTCATGTCCAAATTTTGCAGCCTTACATTATTTATTTCTTTACTGATGGTTTTAACAAGGACTAATCTGGCTTTGTTGTAAAATGCACAGTGTACCGAAATTATGCACCAAACCCATGCAAATGTATTCTTAATTCGCGAAGCAGTGCGTTAATTCCAGTTGAAGTCAAGAATTGCCTACGATGACAAGATTCGCGCCGTCTGTCTGTCTTCGCAAGACGACCACATCTACAATAAAGACGTTATATCGCCCGGATGGGGACTCACTGGTAGGTAGTATTATTCATTTGTTCTAATACTCTGACAGCTCCAGTAGAATGCACGGCCACCTCAACATTGACACTGCATCCGCATGTAGACGCGTGTATGGCACGATCGCCTGTGGCACCTCCCTCGTCCTTCTATTATACTGCACACCAAGAAAGGTGTAATTTCTGTCCACACCTCACTGGCGTATGCCGTCTAGCAGCAAATAGTCAATGCTATTCCTCTGGCTCAACCAAATCATTGGTACACTTCGGGGTTACATAGATGTACATACACATTACATCCATACCACTCAGCTGTTGCCAAAGTCATACCGTGACAATGCCAGTCACCCCAGCGTTTCAGACGACGCCGACCCCAGTTCCAAACCTGCTAGTCTACGTCAGGCGAAACTGCGAATATTCCGCAAGGGAGCCTGTCCCCTGACATTGCCGCAATTTTGTGCAATTAGCACAAAAGGGAGTGTAGCGCAGGGCGACTCTGGAGGACCCTGGGCATGTCTTGGCGCACAAACTCTGTTGTGCTTACATTGCAAAAGGACCATTACAGAGAGCATACATTGTTTAATAGCACGGCTATGTGCGAATGTCAACGTTAATGTCTCATACCCCTGAAAAGGTCTGCCTTTGAACACCTTGCGCTTGTTGCACTCGACAGACCTCTCAAGTTCTCAACTGACTGAACATAATACTACAGCCTCCAAAACTCCAAGTCAATCGGTTGGCGCATCCCCGTCAGTTGACACACAAAGCTGGCAAACCCACCGTGGGGCACCCTGTAGGTACATCTGTGGTGATGCGTCGAACATTGTTTGGTGTTCGCCTAAAGGCCTACATACCTACATAGGGTTCGTTCAGGTCGCAAGGGGGAGCGATGATCGTTGGTGGCAATACGCCGTGGTCAGCGGCACCGGAGGAAAAACCGATCCAAGTGCATTCAAAATATAAATTGTCATTTATGGCAAAATGTGTACGCACTCTCTCATAACTGTACATAGCTGCCAACGTTTTAGAAATGTATGCGTCGAAGGTCGCCGGCATCGTATGCGACTACATTCATCAAACGACTGGAGAGCAGTTATGTCAGTCGCCACCACACCCGCTACTGCCGCTACTCGTGGGGAATTTGTGAACCCCACCAAATCCATCTTTCGAGAAACATGCCACGGACTCGTCCCAATCGATCAGCGTCAAATTTAAGGCGGACACTGCTGCGTTATTCCATTCATGACTAAATGCGTGTATCAAGTGAACTATGTGGAGTGAATTAAGCGCGATTTCACGTACACAGTAGTGAATGCAAAGCAGCAGGTAGGGTAATGCATATCCAACAAAGTGTAATGGGAAGATAAATCAAAAGATCAATCAGGCAGAGACAACACTAACCAAAGCCTAATCAACAACGCTTGCAGTGTGACAACGACAATTGGCAAGACAATAATGAAGGTGGGAAGTGCCGGGGGGGGGGGGGGTTGCGCTTTGTCCAACTACAGATATGGTGGAAAATTATGATCTCTCTGATGTATGCGCAGCACACTGCAGTGCCGATCCGTGGCAGCATGCCGATGCCTGTTTCTAGAAACCTAATCGGCTCTTTGCCCACCAGTACCACCACAGAACCTACATTAGCAACTCATAGGAAACGATGACTAGTTGATTTACATATGTACCTACAGATACAGGATTTACAAATAGAAAACAAAGGCTGAGTGTTGGTGTGGTGACCTTTCAGACGTAACGCACCGTTTCACCAACATTGACACTTACGTAGGTACAATACAAATCACTCGAGCTGACATGCGGTATTCAACAGTTTGGCTGACGTTGCTGACCTTGTTGATGCCACAAGCTGCCGGCAGAGAGATCAATGCTGCGCCTTTAGAAAGGAAAGCTTCAAGTAACGTTGATGAATGTAGAACAACGTGTTGCGCCATGTGTACCTACAGAATGAGTAAGCTGACTGCTCCACCCTACTACATTGCAGGTCTGCCTTGGCCCTTTCCGGATTGGCTCAACTACCAACGTGCGTTGCTTCCATGTTGCGTGATCGTAATTTTATCACCCACTGCAATAATACAGTAGTAGCATCCGAAATGCTTCGGCGCGCGAGGAGAAAAGCCCTGCTTGGGCTTTTCGTCTCGCTTGACGCTGCGAGCCTCGCTTGACAGCTGCCGTCAAACCACTCATTTACCTGCTGTTAATACCTAGCGAATACCAGCGATTAAGGGAATGAACTGTCGAAACAACCGTGCACAACACAATCCCTGATGGCAATGCTATTGAATCGCTACTTGAAACATTCAGCCGGCGGCATCCTTCTGTTCTGCATGAAAGGGGCAGGACGACGTGTGTATCATTTCAATCCGACGACAGGCAAACTGGTGGAATGGAAAGGTCCGAAGATGATGAAGAGTCGCTACGGCTGCTCCGCAGGCCTCTACAAAGACAAAATCATCATTGTTGGAGGACAGGAGGTCCCAAAGTCTACCGAGATCTTCAGCTTTAGAAATTCGACTTTTCACAAGGGACACACTGCAACATTCACTCACCGTTTTGCAGCGTCTTCCATCGTTGGTGGGTAAACACTGCAGTGTTTCTGGCTCTGTTAGTATTCACTTACCGAGATTGGCAGTCAGACTTAGCGTGCCTTACAGAGCGAGCGCCATTGAGATCTGTTTGGATATAACTGTTTGCGGGCTCTTGCGCCCTTGTGTCCATTGTATCACACATTTCTTGCGTGCCGCGTTCTATCGGTCGAGATGCTCTCCGTATGCGGCTATGTGCTGACTTGATTTAGGCAACTTTTTCTACGTTTGCGGGACAAGTTCAAAACTGAGCAAGAGTGCGAGCGGTTCGACTTCACAGACGATAAGTGGGAGAGGCTATTACCCTCGCCGCACAGCGCCCCCGGCAGCAGTGGCGTCAACTTGGATGGGCGTTTCTATCTTCTGACCAGTGGGGATTACGATTATGCCCACGACAGTATTCTGTCCACTGCCCAAACGGACTGGCGTCAAGTAGCCAGGCGCCAACAAGTGGTGAAGATGCGTGTCGAGTATCCGGCAGCAGTATCGCTGGGCCATGTCGCCATTATCGTCGGGGGCTTCTGCTGCAGCGACCTAGACGTAAGTTTCGCAAAGTTTATGACTCACTGACGCACATTTCATGCGTCAAGCAGGACAATGAGAATTCGTTCAAATCTGTAAGCCGTCCTCATAGCGTGATCACTCTTTCAGTGTCAATATTCTAACAGCACAAACAGGGTCGTTCCGTTCGTTTACAGCGCTCCAATCGGCCGTACACGAGAGGTGGAAGTTATTTTTACCCTTTTGGAGAGTATGTCTCAATGGGTTCCATTAATCTGCGACACTCACGCGCTTGGGCGGCCGGTGCCAACTTTTTTGAGAAGCTCTTCGTCTTTGGTGGCTATGATGGAAGCATTCCCAATGGCGCCGGCTTCAGGGACTCAATCGAACAGGCCACTATTGACGAATTTCCCTTGCCAACTTGGCGCATTGGCGCATTTCAAGAGTCTGAGGATATTCATCTGCCAAACGACGCAGACGGACTGGTTGCTGTGACTATTGACTTGAGTGAGTTAACGGTCACGGTGATTTGTCTGAATTGTAAGAGCCTTAGTCTTCTGCTAGGAAATCCCTATTGGGTGGGTGTGCCCATTAACCATGCCTGCTTCTTGCGATTCTTGATTAATCATCTACTATTACAGGAACTGAACCTTACACCACATAATCAGTACCACATTATGTCTTGTCTGACTTCTTCAACACGGCGGTTAGTGCAACTAATGGAGCAGAATGTGTGTGCGCGTATACCTACCTACCTTATTGCTGCATACTTACCTCTGCTACTGTACGTATATCTAGTTGTTACAGAACGCTTGTTACTCTTAGGTTGTTACATTGCGCGTTTCACTGTCTAATTTGAGCTTGTGCTAGTTTCACGCTAGAACGGCGTGAAGTCTCAGCTACATTTCAGTGTCCAGTATTCTATTGTTGTGCATGAAGGGGGCTGGCCGGGCCGTCTATCTATTCAAACCTGGCAATCTTAGCCAGTGGGATAGTAGCTTGTTCAGAGAAAGGTATGGTTGTGCTGCTGGCTATAAGAGAATTGGACCGGAAGGCGTGTTAGTCGTGGCTGGCGGGACAAACAATACTTCTTATGAGATATTGAAGTTTACACGGAATGGACATTTCGGCATTAGTGCTACTTTCAGATTTCCACCTATGTGCATTTTCCACCAAATCCTGCTAGAAATAATGAACAACACGGCGCACTCTTTTGGCTCTGATGCTTCTGCATGGATGACGTTTCATCAGAAATTTCGAATGATTTGCCTCTGCTTCTTTATTTTCTGCCATCATTCTGTGATGCAATAGCGGTTAAACAGCACCATTTATTAATATATCTCAAAGTTATTCTGACAAATATGTTGGTACATTTTCCATGTTAGTCCATGGTGGGCAAATTGTTCTTGTTATTGTTAACAAGTTAGGAACAATTGGCTCAAAAGCATCGTCTCTGCGGCTCTTTGGATCAAGTTAAGTACAATATGAGCAGCTCAAAATTGTTTTGTTCCTGACCAGAATTAGATTGTTATACATAGTTGCTGTTTTGTTCTTGGCAGGCGAGGAACTCCTAAATTGTTAACAATTTAGTGGTACAAATTGCTAGGTTTGTTCCCGGGCACAACGACAAGACTACAACCAAGTACAACCAAGTAAAGCGTGCTTATTCAGTCACTACAAAACTGTAGTAGGTACATTCGCTCGGAGAGAACTGTAAGTAAACATAACTGGTTGTTGTGTACTTACAGCAATGCTGAGCGAGTTAAGGTAATGCTGGAAATCGCCAGCCGTCCTGTCATATGGCAAACGTTGGTACCATGCCGATATGTTCTACCACAGAAGCCCTTCTACCACTCGCGACGACGTATTACTTCATCACTCACACATCCGTCAAGGAATGAAGTTCCTCCATCGCTTCCCAGCTGCCTACGCCGTTGCAGGTGTGCGCCGGCAGGATTCAGACTCGCAAAATTCCACACTGGATGATTAATTGTGTTATGCTTGAAAATGTTTTATAGTGCACGCTGCACATCTTGTTCCCATTGCATTGGGCAAAGTTGCCGAAGCTTTTCGAGGACTATTTCATAGAATATGCTATGTATGTGAATTCGCTGCCTTAGCTGCCAGTCACCTACTGCTGAGATCACGCTGGCGCTTCGTAGCTGAGCCTTGATCTAGCGACCGAAACTCAGATATCGCAGTCGTCTGCAATATGGAAGTTACAATAGAGAATATGATGGTACGCAAGCTGTTGTAACACCGTGTGTCAAGTCTTCTATCGCGCAGAAACTTGCAGGCGGGCACTTCTACGTCTGTGGAGACAGGCGAGGCTGGTGGTTGTGCCAGGCGTTAGACGCAATCACACAGTTCCAGAATATGCTGCATTTCTTTCATGCAGTTTATTGAGCAAAGTGATGAGTACGAATCTGACAACAAAATGGTTCAGAAGTCAAAACTGACGAGTACCGTAACCAAAATAGAGTTGGAAGTTGGTGACTTTGGCATGAACAGTACAGTACTCAGCACTCGTGAGTCGTGCAAGTCGGGTCGTCCTACCACGTCTGCAAGTATGACTTCGCCCTTCTTTATACAGCGTGCTTTAAATTGAGGGGGGCTGGACTTTTTGGGACAACCAGTATGTATTTGAATTTCATGTTGTTTAAATCATATTCTGATTAAATTCTATGATGTGCCAGTCGAATGAGTGCATTTTAACCAACACTGGCGCATAATAGACGCAATCATCGGATGCTGAAAAGCCGCTCACTTAGCATGAGCATCCCCCAATTGCTGCAGATTACACATCCACCAGAGAATCTTTCTACAACATAGCACAGCCTTACCTCACCAGGGCACACTATGTGCGAACACTACGACTTTGCTACGGGAATTTTGGCAAGGGTAACGGTTATGCCATCCGGCATTGCGTTATACAAACGTATTCGCAGTATCTCGGGTTCGGAGCGAGTGTTTTTCGGCCAGTGTTGCACGAATATTCGAGCAGGACAGGGCTCCAGTAACGTCGGGATGAGCCGCGCCAGGAACGCGGCAGCAAGCTCCGGATTAAAGTTGAGTTTGCCGACTGACATTGCATAGAGTTGCGTTCTTTCTGCAGAGAGGTGGAGAGCTCGTCGCCCCGGCACGTGCTCCGCTCCCACTTACCGCTTCGCAAGAGGTTGCACCTAGCAATATTGATTTCGCCCGCGATTTGGCTTTTAGAGCAAAATTCCCCCTCCAAGCAACGCTTTTAAAAAAAAAACTCGGTTTTGACAAACAATTGACAGAGCACAAAGTAGCGCATGACCAACTAATCAAGCCGTGTCGCACTTCTGGCATGTAGCAAAGAGCGATCTTAGCGTTAAAATCGCGAGAATGGCGTTTTCTGCCGGGCGTGTTTGCGTAATCGAACAAAGTTTCGTAGCCGCATGGAAAGAACACGTCGAGAGCTTTCACCTGGCCTGTCGATTGCCACTCTACGACGTAAGATGAGCGAGTTAGAGCCGTTTGTGGTTTTGCGCTTTCTAGTTACTGTAACTCGCGAAATTCAAACCTTCAGAATTTCCACCATTGGGAGAACAAAAGACCAGTGCGTCGGGAGCTGTCCAAAAAGCTCGAGATCGTCTCTCTACGACGCAAGTTGAGCGAGTTAGAGCGATCTAAGCGTCAAAATCCCGAGAATGGCGTTTCAGCGGTGCGTGTTTGCGTAATTGAACAAAGTTTTGCAGCCGCGTAAAAGAGCACGCCGAGAGCTTTCAACTGGCGTGTCGATTGCCGCTCTACGACATAAGACGAGCCAGTTAGAGCCGTTTTGCGCTTTTGCACCTTCGAGTTACTGTAACTCGCGAAATTCAAACTTTTGGGGTCCGACCAATGGGAGAACAAATGATCAGTAGTGAGTCGGGAACTATCCAAAAAGCTCAAGATCGTCTCTCTACGACGCAAGTTGAGCGCCTTAGAGCGATTTTAACGTCAAAATGCCAAGAATGGCGTTTCCAGCGGTGCGTGTTTGCGTAATTGAAAAACTTGTTGCTGCCACATGAAAGAGCACGTCGAGAGCTTTCACCTGACTTGTCGACCGCCGCTCTACGACGTAAGACGAGCGAGTTAGAGCCGCTTTGCGCTTTGGACCTTCGGGTTACTGTAACTCGAGAAATTCAAATTTTGAGTCTCGACACCCATTATGACTAATGATCAGTGAGTCGAGACCTATCCATAGAGCCCAAGATCGTCTCTCTACGACTTTCCAACGCCGAGATCTGAGAGCGTGACGGACGGACGCACGGACGGACGCACGCATGCACGCACGCACGCACGCACGCACGCACGCACGCACGCACGCACGCACGCACGCACGCACGCACGCACGCACGCACGCACGCACGCACGCACGCACGCACGCACGCACGCACGCACGCACGCACGCACGCCGAGCTCTCATATGGTGTCGCCCGCCTGAGGGCGGGCGAAGAAACACATCGTTAAATGTTTGTGTGTAAATTTAATTGACTGGCATTATTATGTTGAGTATTTCAACTTGATTAGCTTAAATTCACAAGCATCAAAGTAGCTTGCGGCGACACTGTCTTTCGACTGAGCGAGTCAGCCAAAGGGACCGGCTGGTGCGACGAATACGAGCATGATCCTGGACCCTTGTGGGCAACGTGCCCATCCGAGGGGATAAAGATAGGGGCAACACGAGCCGTGTCGACAAACATCGACCGAGATACAGCGGCCGTCGCTGGCGGCAGAAACGTATGTTGACATGGCCTTTGTTCGCTCAGCCTCTGCCGGGCGACACTATTACGTGGGCTCGGCGTGCGTGCGTTCGTTCGTTCGTTTGTCCGAACGCATCCCTCTCAGATTGGGGGAAGATAACAAGCTCCGGTATTAAAAAGTTGAGTTTGTATTCTGACTGACATTGCAAAGAGTTGCGTTCTTTCTGCAGAGAGTGCGAGAGTTCATCGCCCGCATGCTCCGCTTCATGAGCCCCCGCTTCGCAAGAGGGTATTGCATAGCAATATTGATATCGCCCGGGATTTGGTTTTTAAAGCAAGAAGATCACTCTTTCAAGCAACGCTTCTATCCTTTTACGAACATGGATTACCGACCAGCAACTGTACGGTGATCGGCAACGTCAGCAATAAATTACCCAAGTTACCGATCGCCATTGGCAATACTCCCACATTACCGATGTGTACGATCGGTAATCTGGAGATATTACCGAAATTACAGAAACTTTTTTGGTAAAGGTCAACATTACCGAAAATTTTCGGTAATCTTAGGTAATCTCAGGTAATATTTACAAATATTACCGCACATTACCGAAAATTTTTCGGTAATCTTAGGTAATCTCAGGTAATATTTACAAATATTACCGCACATTACTGAAAATTTTTCGGTAATCTTAGGTACTCAGGCAATATTTACAAATATTACCGCACATTACCGAAAATTATATTACTGCACATTACCAAAAATTTTTGGTAATCTTAGGTCATCTCAGGTAATATTTACAAATATTACCGCACATTTACCGAAAATTTTCGGTAATCTTAGGTAATCTCAGGTAATATTTACAAATATTACCACACATTACCGAAAATTTTTTGGTACTCTTAGGTAATCTCAGGTAATATTTCCAAATTGCTGAAAATTTTTCGGTAATCTTGGGTAATCTCAGGTAATATTTACAAATATTACCGCACATTACTGAAAATTTTTCGGTAATCTTAGGTAATCTCAGGCAATATTTGCAAATATTACCGCACATTACCGAAAATTATATTACTGCACATTACCAAAAACTTTTGGTAATCTTAGGTCATCTCAGGTAATATTTACAAATATTACCACACATTACCGAAAATTTTCGGTAATCTTAGGTAATATTTACAAATATTACCGCACATTACCGAAAATTTTTCGGTGATCTCAGGTAATATTTACAAATATTACCGCACATTACCGAAAATTTTTTGGTAATGTTGGCCACATTACCGATAATTTTCGGTAATGTCAGTAATATATTACCGACATTACCGATCGCAATTGGTAATATTCATCGGTAATGTGGCATCGGTAATGTAGATTACCGATCGCCATCGGTAATATTCGTCGGTAATGTGGCATCGGTAATGTAGATTACCGATCGCCATCGGTAATGTTCATCAGTATTGTTTCATCACTAATGTGACATTACCGATCGCCATCGGTAATATTCATCGGTAATGTGGCGTCGGTAATGTAGATTACCGATTGCGGTCGGTAATGTCGGTAATATATTACCGACATTACCGAAAATTATCGGTAATGTGGCCAACATTACCGAAAATTTTTTGGTAATGTGCGGTAATATTTGTAAATATTACCTGAGATTACCTAAGATTACCGAAAAATTTTCGGTAATGTGTGGTAATATTTGTAAATATTACCTGAGATTACCGAAAATTTTCGGTAATGTGTGGTAATATTTGTAAATATTACCTGAGATTACCTAAGATTACCGAAAAATTTTCGGTAATGTGCGGCAATATTTGTAACTATTACCTGAGATTACCTAAGATTACCGAATGTGCGGTAATATTTGTAAATATTACCTAAGATTACCGAAAAATTTTCGGTAATGTGCGGTAATATTTGTAGATATTGCCTGAGATTACCTAAGATTACCGAAAATTTTCGGTAATGTGCGGTAATATTTGTAAATATTACCTGAGATTACCGAAAAAATTTCGGTAATGTGCGGTAGTATTTGTAAATATTACCTGAGATTACCTAAGATTACCGAAAAATTTTTGGTAATGTGCGGTAATATTTGTTAATATTACCTGAGATTACCTAAGATTACCGAAAAATTTCGGTAACATTGCCAAAATTTGTTAATATTACCTAAGATTACCTCAGGTTACCTAAAAATTTTCGGTAATGTTGACCTTTACCAAAAAAGTTTCTGTAACTTCAGTAATATCTCCAGATTACCGATCGTACACATCGGTAATGTGGGAGTATTGCCAATGGCGATCGGTAACTTGGGTAATTTATTGCTGGCGTTGCCGATCACCGTACAACTGCTGGTCGGTAATCCATGTTCGTAAAAGGCGTCTGACCCCTTGGCTTTCCTCCCGGGCGATATCTTTGCTTGCTCCCTCTTGCGGCGGGGGCTCTGGCGGCGGGCGGGCGATGACTCTCGCCTCTCTGGAGAAGACGTATCTTTGCTGTGTCAGAAGATATCTTTTTGAGCCCGCGAGCTTGTTATCTTCCCCAATCTAGAGGATGTGTTCTGACAAACGAACGAACGAACGCACAACGCACGCCGAGCCCACGTAATAGTGTCGCCCGGCAAAAAGGTGCCTGAGCGAACAAAGGCCATGTCAACATACGTTTCTGCCGCCAGCGACGGCCGCTGTATCTCGGTCGATGTTTGTCGACACGGCTCGTGTTGCCCCTATCTTTATCCCCTCGGATGGGCACGTTGCCCACAAGGGTCCAGGATCATGCTCGTATTCGTCGCACCAGCCGGTCCCTTTGGCTGACTCGCTCAGTCGAAAAACAGTGTCGCCGCAAGCTACTTTGATGCTTGTGAATTTATAGTTAATCAAGTTGAATACTCAACATAATAATGCCAGTCAATTAAATTTACACACAAACATTTAACCATGTTTTTCTTCGCCCGCCCTCAGGCGGGCGACACCATATGAGAGCTCGGCGCGCGGGGCGTGCGTGCGTGCGTGCGTGCGTGCGCGCGTCCGTGCGTCCGTGCGTGGGGCGGCGGCGGGGGGGGGGGGGGGGGGGGTGGTGGTGATGGGGCCGTCCGTCCGTCCGTCACGCCCTCAGATCTCGGCGTTGGAAAGTCGTAGAGAGACGATCTTGGGCTCTATGGATAGGTCTCGACTCACTGATCATTAATCATAATGGGTGTCGAGACTCAAATTTGAATTTCTCGAGTTACAGTAACCCGAAGGTCCAAAACGCAAAGCGGCTCTAACTCGCTCGTCTTACGTCGTAGAGCGGCGGTTGACGCGTCAGGTGAAAGCTCTCGACGTGCTCTTTCATGCGGCAGCAACAAGTTTTTCAATTACGCAAACACGCACCGCTGAAAACGCCATTCTTGGCATTTTGACGTTAAAATCGCTCTAAGGCGCTCAACTTGCGTCGTAGGTAGAGAGACGATCTTGAGCTTTTTGGATAGTTCCCGACTCACTGATCATTTGTTCTCCCATTGGTCGGAACTCAAAAGTTTGAATTTCGCGAGTTACAGTAACTCGAAGGTGCAAAAGCACAAAACGGCTCTAACTCGCTCGTCTTTCGTCGTAGAGCGGCAATCGACACGCCAGGTGAAAGCTCTCGACGTGCTCTTTTACGCGGCTGCAACACTTTGTTCAATTACGCAAACACGCACCGCTGAAACGCCATTCTCGGGATTTTGACGCTTAGATCGCTCTAACTCGCTCAACTTGCGTCGTAGAGAGACGATCTCGAGCTTTTTGGACAGCTCCCGACTCACTGATCGTTTGTTCTCCCATTGGTGGAAATTCAAAGGTTTGAATTTCGCGAGTTACAGTAACTAGAAGGTGCAAAAGCACAAACGGCTCTAACTCGCTCGTCTTACGTTGTAGAGTGGCAATCGACACGCCAGGTGAAAGCTCTCGACGTGTTCTTTCATGCGGCTACAAAACTTTGTTCAATTACGCAAACACGCACCGCATAAAACGCCATTCTCGCGATTTTAACGCTAAGATCGCTCTTTGCTACATGCAGAAGTGCGACACGGTTTGATTGCTGGTAGTGCGCTCTTTTGTGCTCTGTCAATTGTTTGCCAACACTTTTACAAGTTTTTGTCACTTTTTTAAAAGCGTTGCTTGAAAGAGGGATGTTCTTGCTCTAGAAGCCAAATCGCGGGCGAAATCAATATTGCTAATGCAATACCCTCTTGCGAAGCGGGGGCTCATGAAGCGGAGCATGCGGGCGATGAGCTCTCGCACTCTCTGCAGAAAGAACGCAACTCTATGCAATGTCAGTCAGAATACAAACTCAACTTTTTAATACCGGAGCTTGTTGCCGCGTTACTGGCGCACTAGTCAACGTTACTGGAGCCTGCAATATCCTGCTCGAATATTCGTGCAACACTGGCCGAAACACTCCGCTCAACCCGATACCAACACGTTTGTATAACGCAATGCCGGATGGCATAACCGTTATCTTTGCCCAAATTTCCGTAGCAAAGTCGTAGTGTTCGCACATAGTGTGCCCTGGTAGCAATGGTTGTGCCATGTTGTAGAAATACTCTCTGGTGGATGTGTAATCTGCAGCAATTGCTGATGCTCATCTAAGTGAGCGGCATTTCAGCATCCGATGATTGCGTCTATTATGCGCCAGTGTTGGTTAAAATGCACTCATTCGACTGGCACATCATAGAATTTAATCAGAATATGATTTAAACAACATGAAATTCAAATACATACAGCAATACGTGAACTGAACGAAGAACAACATAGACAATCTGCTTACCGTAGCCGAAAAATATTTTTAAAAATTGATCCCAGATGAGTTTTCAAACGGGGGAATTGCGTGGCGCAGTCTCCATTTGGCCACAAATCATCGCAATCGAGCGCTAAAACGGCCGAAAGTCGAAAATCGGCATTTTCGGTCTCCGACTGCTACCACTTGGTACCAGCAGAACTCACGATTTCCGCGGTGGATTTTGGCGATTATGGTCTTAAACGAAAGAGAACATCATAGTCTTGCCGATTGGAGATATCTGGCCCGATCCAACAACTCCCTGATTTACTAGGATTTTTTAAAGGCAAATTTTTGTCAAAAAACCGCTTTCGGCTACAGTAACCCGAGAACGCGTCGGCCGATTGGCTGGCAATTTTTTTTCCCCTGTCCCGTCTCGTCGTAGGCTATAACATATCCAAAGGACATCAAAATCGGACGACTATTCCAGAAATTCCAGCCTGGGTGAACACCCTCTCAGAAAGTAAAAATTTCAAATTTTTGAATTTTTCTCAAAATTTTTCCACCACGCGAAAAAAACGAAGGCCCGAGCACCCCTACTATCCCTCGAGAGCTATCGATTAAAAAAAACCCCGTCCAAATCGGATGAGAAATGAGGCACGAAAGTGAGTGGCGAAAGTTTTGATCGGGAGCAGCTCCACTATAGCACTCCGCCCCTTTTGGGGTCGGAGTGCTAAAAACGGTGTTGACATTTGATACAACGGTGGCTTTGAATCTGAAACTTTCCGTCGAATTTGTTGGTGCCTGGTACCTAGTCTACCGCGCTAAGCCCAAACTATTTAACAATCCTACACCATTGGTTTAAATCTTAATCAAAAACCCAATGACAATTAGTTGCGCTCACCGATATCCGTTTGAGCAGCGTTCCCCATTCGTGTCCACATCAGCACCAGAAGAACAATCCATAGTTGGCCAAACAGTCCAAGACCAAGATGTGTCTGCATCTTCATCGTTGCAGCAAATTGGGAACAGCCGATTCGACTATTTCAGAGGTACGATTCAGAGGAGCTCAAGAAGTAGAAGGCACCAGCGGTGGCAGTTCTCAGAATTCAATAATCCAATCTAACGATGAGCGCTTTCGTCTCCTCATGACGACGACAAGACGAGTCCTCCTCCGTGATTATCATATCATGCAACAACTAGTAGAAAGAAGTGCGCTACATTCTCGGTGGCTCCCTTCTAAAATCCAGTTCTGAATGAGAACAGCAATTTTTCGTTGAAAACAGTTGACAGCTACAGCTGACCTGAGAAACGACAAACGAGTCTTCGCGAACCACTCATCAACAACAACACCAGCAAAACCCAGCAACCGATGACGCAGTGTAAATGCAAACCCACCGTAAGAACAGACAACATAAAGACTTTTCTCCTTCTGAGACAAACAATACGTAACTGAACGAAGAACAACAACATAAG
>JASAMZ010008799.1:40000-77127 GCA_030248115.1 Linhomoeus sp. GSCO2_2 | reverse complement strand
TTCTTCAAACTTTCCATGTGTTAACTAGAATCAATTGCCTACACAATGGAACAAACCCCATCTTATTCGGTTGCGACACGCTCGAATGCGACCCAATCAAAAAGACCCTACTTTTGGCCGAAACGACGCTTTTCGGCCAGCTGGACGGCCTCGATGCGCAATCGAGCTGAAAAGCGTCGTTTCGGCCAAAAGTAGGGTCTTTTTGATTGAGTCGCATTCGAGCGTGCCGCAACCGAATACGATGAGGTTTGTTCCATTGTGTAGACACTTGATTCTAGTTAACACACAGAAAGTTTGAAGAAAGTTGGCCGTCTCTTTTTTGAGCTATTAAAAAAGTGCAACTTTTTTTCGCCCGGCCTCAGCCGGGCGAACCCCTACGAGAGCTTTGCGTCCGTTCGTCCGTCCGTTCGTCCGTCCGTCCGTTCGTCCGTCACGCTCTTATATCTCAGCGTTGGAAAGTCGTAGGAAGGCGATCTTGGGCTTTATGGATAGCTCTCGACTTACTGATAATGTCGCTAAGAGACTTCAAAATTCAAAAGTTTGAATTGCGCGCGCTACAGTAACCCGAAGGTCGAAGCGCAAAACGGCTCTAACTCGCTCGTCTTACGTCGTAGAGCGGCGTGCGATAGGTCAAGTAAAAGGTCTCGACGTGCTCTTTCGTTTGGCATTAAAGTTTTCTTAATTACGCGAACACGCAACACGAAAAGCGACATTGTCGCGTTTTTTAAAGCAAAAATCGCTCTAACTCGCTCAGCGTGCATCGTAGGGAGACGATCTTGAGTTGGTTGGATAGCTCTCGACTCGCTGATCATTTGTTCTTCTATTGGTCGAAACTCAAAAGTTTGAATTTCGCGAGCTACAGTAACCCAAAGGCTCAAAACGGAAAACTTCTCTAGCTCGCTCGTCTTCCGTCGTAGAAGGGCGATCTCGGGCTCTACGGAAAGGTCTCGACTCACTGAGAATTGCGCTAAGAGGCTTCGAAGTTCAAAAGTTTGAATTGCGCGCGCTACAGTAACCCAAAAGTTCAAACTAGAAACGGCTATTACTCGCTCGTCTTACTTTGTAGAGCGGCGTGCGATAGGTCAACTAAAAGGTTTCGACGCGCTCTCTCGTTTGGCATAAAGTTTTCTTAATTACGCAAACACGCAACACGAAAAGCGACATTGTCGCGTTTTAAACACAGAAATCGCTCTACCTCGCTCAGCGTGCGTCGTAGAGAGACGATCTTGAGTTTGTTGGATAGCTTTCGACTCACTGATCATTTGTTCTTCTATTGGTCGAAACTCGAAAGTTTGAATTTCGGGAGCCACAGTAGCCCAAAGGTTTAAAACGCAAAATTTGTCTAACTCGCCCGCCCGGAAGCACTAAGTCTGCAGACTCAAATAACCTTCAGTCTCTGCCTTTCTTGAACAGACTATAGTTTTGGCCATGCCCTGCATGCCCCTCCCGCGCTTTTGACCGCTGCGGAACCGGGTAAAACGATCGCATAATACAAGGTACGTTGAAACGTAAAGATGTGACGTGAAGATGGAAACGTAGACATCGACACTTGCACATAACTAGTGACTAGAGTTTCATGCGATGGATCTCTACTGCTGCTTCCACCTGTGAACATCTCACACCATTGTGCACCTCAGCCATATTGTGCCACGTAAGCGCCGCGGGGCGCTAAGACGGAAAACGCTTTAAGGTACTGTAGGTGTGTTCCCGCGGCCTCCTGAGCTATTTTGACAAGATTCTCTAAGTGCCCAACGGACAATTTCCAGCGCCAAATACATAACATGCAAGCTGAACAGATAGTTATAGCGTACTTCAAAAGTATCTGACACTACCAATTTCGGCAACGCTTTTGATTGCATTTGGCAGCCATGTGAAGCCACTGCTGACCAGCTGTGCACTTTTGTATGTTGTCTGTGGATTGCTGGTGTGTGGGGTCGTGTCGTGTGCTGCAAAGTCGGCTTGATCGTTTCCAATGGTCAAGAGGCGTAAAGCGCTAACTAGCCTAATGTGTTAACGACAGTGACGGTGCGACTTCGCACAACAAAGGTCATGTGTCATGGCAGTGGCACGCGGCCAGCAGAACGAGTGCTGTCGTAGCAGACTATGACGCACAACGGGCCAAAGGCCAGTGCACACAAACATTTTCGCCTCCGAGTTCCAAAGAAAGTAAAGGGCTCTACACTCACCCTCTCGCGACAAACAAACTGTCAGAAACGCCATTAGCAGCGCGGGTGCTTGCGTGACACCAATTAGGTACGTATTTACGCAGGCTGCGCTGCTGTTTTCACATCGTGATAGTAGCAGGTCTTACTTGCCAAGAATGAAACTGCAATCTGCTCAACAATGCGCCGCATTTCAGTAGTCACTCTCTTCATATTTGTGATAACCACACCGTGTTGCCACGCGTATGCCACCTACACTACAATGGACGACGACGCCAGGTTGAATTCGAGATTTTGAAATTGCGCAACTCAAAACAAAACACGGAAGTAAGCCTTCACTAGGCACTGAACTGAGTTTTACCTGCACAAACGGAAATGTGCAGTTTCGTTCAGAATCGTCGCCCATGCGGAGAAATCGGTCGAGCTTAGCCACAATGGCACCGCTCCACAGGGTGTCGCCTGGTACGCTCGGCTGTCATTCTGATTCACCTGTGAGCAAATGGGGAATGAATGCGTCTCTTGGACATTCAGGACGTTCGACTACCAGGCACCTTTCCGATGCGTCCTCTATTCCTGCGTTGCCGACACATCAAAACACTTGGGAAATTGCTTTGCTCTTTTGAACGGTCTCCATCGATGCTGGCAGAGATGGCCTATGGTCGACCACGTCACCAGACGGTACCAGCAGAAGTTGAGGAAAGATCCCGACGACATAGAATCCCTGCGCTTCTGGCTGCGCGACTATCTGGCTTTCTCGGCCAGTTTTCACTGTTCCATAGCTTTCAAGCGATGCTTTATCACCAGCCCACGCTTGGCCCTGATGTCCGCACAAAGGAGGGCCTACTTCGAAGAAGCCACAGCGTTCCACTGGCTCAGAGGCAGTCGTCGCACAGCCACGTACTGGCGAAGGGTCTGGATCGCCAGACTCAAACTCTGGCTTTCGACGCCTCTGGGACTGTTCGGAGGAGCTCTGTCTCTGACCATCGTTCACCAGGGGCTGAGGGAGAGCGAAGGCTCGGGCAGAAACGTGATGATGCTCCATCTGGTCGAGACACTGACCGACATCTTGAACTGTGCAGCAGGGCTGGCCGAGAGGCTTCCGGTTTTCTATCGCGGGAATACCGTAAATACTCTAATAAGCCCCCACTTTAGATCAACCCCCCCCCCCCCCCTTCTAGACGGAGGTGGCTCAACCCAATATCTATGCTACCTATATGTACCCCCCCTCTCCCCCCTCCCCCAATTGTGCTACATATATGTATACCCACGATGGCCCAATATGCTAGTAGTACCCCCCCCCCCCCCCCCCCCTTGCAGTGTACACAAGGCATACTGTATGCCTGTGCACTGTTCTATAGAACTACTGTGCAAGTACACGGCGTGAAAGGACATACGGTGCATGGAAAGCATACTGTAGTAGGTACGACATTCGTTCCAACATTCCGTGCACATGAGGCGACCTGATGAGGAGAACCCCCCCCCCCCGCTTTCTCCGGTATAGGTAGTCCCCCTCCCCTCCTAGAAAGAGGTTGAAAAGCTAAGCTCCCGAGGGGCTATTGGGGTATTTACGGAAAGCATCAACTACCGCTATTTTGTCGTGAACCCCTTGTTTGGCGTCAATCAGCTTGTGGTGCTGCTGCTGGTGAGAGAGCGCGCCCTCATGATGGCCAACCACGCTGGGCCCGGACTCTCAGGCACCCAGAGACCCGTCTGCTTCGCCTTTCGCTGCTCCGCTCTACTGGCAGCATTCTATGGCTCTACACTTCTAATTGAATACCTGCTGGGAGACGGTAGTCCCATCGACGTCAACCTAGGCGTCCTGGCCACACTGCCCAAGTGGTCCTGTCACACATTTCTTTTAACAGCCTTCTTCTCCGCTCAAATGGTGTACACGATTCGAATACGCCGCATGTACGCGAAGTTCGCCGCCGGCGCCGGTTTGGGCCTGAGCGTCCATGAGCTGGAAGAAAGACGAAGGAAGCTGAGACGCCATCTGGGCCTACTGGTGGGTACTGTAGGGCTGAACTTCCTCTGCGTGGCTGTCTCCATCGTCTTCGGAGTGACGTACCTCGCCCTGACTCTGATGTCGCCCCAGGCCTGGGCCGGCGCTGCAGGGCGCCTCATCACCAGTGTGACTCTCGCAGCGATGCCGGCGGCCGTTCTCATCAGCGACTTCAGCAGCTTTGGAGCATTGCTCTGTCACCTGCTGTTCACTGACCTGTTTCTGCGCCTCTTCAAGGAGGCTCTTTGGAAGAGGTGCCTACGACTCGTCCACGCCATCAAGAAACCATTCAAGGCTGTCTGTTTAGAGTGATCCGTGAGAGCGCGCGCGAGGCCCTTCTCCGATCTCCAGTGTGTTCATTTGTAAACGCGAAACGCAAGCCGCAAAACAGGCCGAAGTGAAGGTGATGCGGACGTAACGTTGTAACCGGCACCGTAGGCAGAGAGAGCACGCACGCACGCACCTCTGGAGAGTCACAGAGAGAGAATGAGAAGGCTGAGATGACAGGCTGCGCGTTTCAGCTGTGTAACAACACAGATAACACCGCAATCTCAGGCTGTCGTGGGCCAGACAGACGGCAGAGGCAGCCGCTGTAGCCTAGCCAGTCTTGAGAGTCGACAGAACACATTTAGAACCGACCGATCCAATGCGGGTGCTCCGTAGATAAAACACAATATGTCGACTGAACGAGACCACTTGCTACCATCCGACAGCCAAGGCGCTGCTTCGTGGCACCCATCTCTGAACACGGCGCGAGCTCTGGCCTGCCTGTGGGCTGTTTTGCTGGAGGCGAACAGACCAACGCTGGGCAGGGCTGAGGAGTTGTTCGGGCTGGGCAGCGTCGACTGGTGGCTGTGCAACCTACAGGCGGCTCTCATGTGGTGGCACGTGCCGCTCTTCGTCATGACCAGCGGCTACTTCCTGCTGAGGGACGAGAATGGGGAAGGCGCCTTGGTGGTGCCCCTCTCGCGCACAACAGGCAATGAATGGGGCATGTACGTGAAGTGCCGAATAGAAGTGGCTTTCCGAATAAGTAGCCGTTCGGTGTAGAGGTATGTAGTATGCTAGCGGTAACTTTCACAACTATGCACATAGTAGCTACCTACCATAAATACCTCTTATTGGCACTGAAGATACTCCGGTTCTGGCAATCCTCGATGTTGACTGTGGTCTTACGTTGTTCTTAACTCACGATGTACGAGAGGGGCATAGGGCTTTCTACCGACGTTACGTCCTTTATCTGATGTTGCCTGCGCTGCTGTGGGCCGCCCTCTACTTGGCGTGGGACTGGCAGCTGGAAGGCGATCCGGCCACATGGAAGGACGTCCTCCATCAACTGTTGCAGGGCTCGCCTAACCTCTTCTTCTTGGTGTGTGTATGCATGTTCGTTTATGTCAAAGCAAACAATGCAATGACGCACGCGTGCCAATTAGTAGATTGACACCATGTTGTTCTGTCAGTTCCGACTCTTGTGCTGGCACTTAGGGCTGAGTGTGAGGATTGAAAAGTTACCTTTTGTGAGAAGCCATGGGGGCCGCCAGCTCATGTACGCCAGTATACAACATCCAGACGATATACACCAAGGCAACCCTCTGAATCTTCGTCAAGTGTGTGTGTCAGCCAGCCAGTACATGTACATCTAGTAAACCCGAACTGGTACTGGTTCGGCCCATTCGCCTAGCGTTTGGATTACGGTACACTGCACTGCGTCGGTTTGGTTCAGGAAAAACTTCGAACTTTGAACTCTTCAGGTGGTCATCGTGGGACTCTACCTGTTCGCGCCCCTTCTGCGCCAGACGAGCGCTTCCAGTAGTGGCCGTTTGACATTGACCTTCGGAGCTCTGTACACCCTGCTGTGGGTCATCGACTACGGCGTCAGCTGCTACTTTGACAAGTGGAGTGTCTCCACGGCCGCCCAGCCGCTCTGGTACCTGGGATACTTCGTCATGGGATATGGCTACAGACTGCTGCATGAGAGGATCCAGCGCTACAGATGGGCCATGTTGACTGGAATGATCTTGGTCCAATGTGCCTTCCTGGGCAGCAAGTACTGCGCAGCCGCTATGAAGCTGCCCGGAGGGAGACCCGGCTATCCCTACGCCCACTCCTTCTTCAGCGTCTACTTCTACGTCGTCGTCAGCCTGGCCTTTCCGCTTCTGGCGCCCGTTTCGTCAAATTGGAGGGTGGTACTGGATGTTGTCTTTGTTCACCTATATGTACGTTCGAGCATCTTTCCAATACTCCCCTCCAGCTCCCCTCCAGTTGGGAGGGGGGGGGGAGGGGGGGGGGGGAGGGGGGAGGGGGGGGGGGAAAGTTGGGGTGGGGGTGGGGGGGAGGCGGCCCCCCCCCCCCCATCTCCCTATTCCCCCTCACAAAAGTATTGTTTGCTTGCCGTAAAACTGCATGTAGAGCAATTTTCTAACGGAAGCGTCTAAAATCGGCAAGGATTTCCATTGCGGCACTATTTCAGAGCAATTGAATGTCAGGAAAGCCCCAAATTTTTGCCTGTGCAATAATGTCACGCAATTGTATGACTTTGCATACAAATATTGGTTCCAACTTCTGCCAGTGGCACCAAAGTTTAGATGCATTTCTGCCTCCTCCCCCTCCCCCATTTCGATAATCCTGGTGGATCCGCCACCGCTCCCCTCCAACGGCGGCAACGCGGCGAGTTTTGGCGAAACGGGCCCCTAGTTGACCTCGAGAACCTGCGAGCGCGTCGGTAGAAGCCGGCCGGTCCAGACCGTCTCTTCCGCTTCCTATGGGATCTACCTCGTTCACATCTTCTTCTTCGACGTCTCCAATAGACTTCTACCGTTGGGCAACGTGGCGCCGCCGGCGACGCCGGCTCTTGGGTTGTTGCAGGGAATGGTCGTGTTCGCGGCGAGTCTTGCAATTGTGGTTCTTGTCAAATGGATCCCGGTTGTTCGTCTACTGGTCTGCGAAGGAGACTTGGGACTAGCGCCGAGGGTGGGTACCCACTTGCAATGCTCATCAATTGATTTCAAAGGGCATCCTCGCTGTTGTGTTGATCAGAGGCATGTGTATTTAGACGACGGGAGCGTGTGGTGGCGAGACTCAATCTTAGAACTGGTGCGGAAGGAGGAGATTCTGACGGAATGAAGACGGATAAGAGAAACAGTTTTCGATCCACTGTGGAGAAAGTGCCAGTTAAACTATGAACAGGCAAATCAGCAAGCGTCACTGTCCTTCCCGTTACTGGTTGTGGCTATGCATGCTGTTGTCCACTGGTGCTGTTTTGCGTCTGCAATTCCTATCTATAATTTGTGTGACATGATTGTAGACATGATTGTAGAATATGCAACCAAAGCAACTTGTGGTGACACTTTTACCTGACAAAAGCTTGGGCAATGGGATGGACACAACACCAATACCTAATTGCTTTCGTAACGTCAACTACTATTATGTGCATACCACAAGTGCCTAGCCTATGCTATACTGTATACTGTATAGGTACAACAGATTTCCGCGTGTCGCTAAATCTTCTCGATGCACTGTCTCCAAGTACTCATGTAACTCCTTCCAAGAGCCATTGTCGATCATCAGCCCAGGTAAGCTTCCATCGCTCCCTCGAAGAACCTCTCGTATGGGGCTGGGTCTCTGCCCGGGTCGGTCATAATTTGGTTAAAGATCTCTATATACGTCCCCAGCTGTTCCACGGGCGACTGTAATTGGACACCATTTGAGATCGGTATAACTGAGATGGAAGGCCCCCGCCCCTCCGGCCACAGCACGCTGTAGTGGTGTTCAGCCGCATGAGTATGTTCAGAAAGCAATTTTGTGGAAAAAGTCCAAAGGAAATCAGTTATTGCGAGTGCAAGTTTCAACTTTGATAACTTTCTACAGCATGCCGTGGAAAGAGGGGGGGGGGAGTCTGGACTTTTACCGAGCTCTTTAGCCACAGCAGGTGGTTGGAAGCAACACCGAATCGCCATTCAAATCCTCCCGCATTCACTCAAGACCAGGGTGTCATACTGGAATTCATTTTAATTCTAGTATAGTAATGGACGACCGATTTTCAATTCTAGTATAGTATAGTATAGTATTGCCGTTCCTTGTGAATTGTAGTATAGTATAGTACAGTATAGGCAACCATCCAGGAATTGTAGTATAGTACTAGAATAGAATTCCAGTATAAAAGTTACACAAAAATTTAAAAATCATGCCCAAATGCCAGCTTCAATGTTCTCAATTGCTCACTTAAAGGCAGATTGGATCTGTATCTAAGCCTTTTACAACAGTTTCATGCAAGTTTACTGATAACTTGAGCAATTTTGGTCAGAATACATCGGCCCACTGCCGAAATTTGCAGCGGAAATCGATAAAATCTATACTGTAATACCATTCCAGTATGGGTTTTATTCCAGTATAGTATAGTATAGTATGAGTCAAAATTTTCGATTTCTAGTATAGTATAGTACTAGTGCCTTTAGCCCACAGGTGATGCTGTATATCTATAGCTGAACACTTATGGAAACAGCCATTTGTATCGACCCATGGAAATCAGCCACTGCTCACAACATGTATTGGCCTATGGTCCACAGCCAATGCTCACAACAGCCCATAGGAGATTCTGATAGATCTGAAGTCATATGACACTGTGCCTCTGCCAGTGCCTGCTTTTAGGGTTGCACCAGCTCCCATGCCTCAGAATACACATGGATGCTTGCATTTAGCCCATAGGAGATTTCAGATAGATCTATGTCTTTAGGTGATACTGTATATCTATAGCTGAACACCTATGGAAACAGAGCCATTTGTATCGACCCATGGAAATCAGCCACTGCTCACAACATGTATTGGCCTATGGTTCACAGCCAATGCTCACAACAGCCCATAGGAGATTCTGATAGATCTAAAGTCATTTGATACTGTGCCTCTGTCAGTGCCTGCTTTTAGGGTTGCACCAGCTCCCATGCCTCAGAATACACTGAGGCTAACACATGGATGCTTGTATTTAACCCATAGGAGATTTCAGATAGATCTAATGTCTTCTGACACTGTGCCCCTGCCAGTGCCTGAATTTATCATTGCGCCCGCTCCCGTGCCATTGATTACACTGAACTTTGCATGTAGGTGTTTGTGTGTAGCCCATAAGAGGTTTCAGATAGACCAAAAGCCTCTTGACACTGCGCCCTTGCCAGTGCCTGCATTTATCATTGAACCTGTTTCCGTGCCTCTGAATACACGTCGGAGTCTCACTGAGACAACTTTTAAGTTATTGGTGACACAACAGTGCGAAATTTCCACGAAAATGACCAGTAGGCACTCTTTAGTGCTCAGAATGTACTGTGCAGTCAATATTTTCGTGAATTTTGTGGAATTTAGTAAATTGAAAAAGTTTTAAAATAGGAGGGGATTCCTTCCAGCCCACGACGGTCAGTTTAAGCTATAGATCTCCAGGATCCGTCAACTGTGTCAAGAGAAAATGGCCGGACAAACAGACAAACAAACAAACAAACACACTCTTTGCCGCTTAGTATATAGGACTAGAGCCTTTAGCCCGTAGGAGAATCTGTACGGTCGATAGCCCGTGGGTAATCTGCAGAGCGTGAAGGAGATGATGCAATCATCGAATTCAGTGCACCTCAAAGCATTATGGTTAGATCTCAAGTCATTTGACAATGTGCCTCTGGATACACCTCAGTGTCTCACATTGACAACTCAGCAGTGAATGGTGACACAATAGCGTCAAATTTTCACCAAAGTGGCATTCATTCACTCCATAGTGCTCAGAATGTGCTGTGCAGTTAATATTTTCACAATTTTTGTGGAATTTAGGCATCAGCCTATGTCCACAATAGGAGATGCAAAACTACAGACCACGACGGTTCTTTTGATCTATAGATCACCAGGATCCATCAACCCTGTCAACAGTTATCGTGTTAATAAACTGACAAACAATGCTATGCAGTTGATATTTGCTGATTTATGGTGATTCAGCAAATGACCAAAGTCGAGACATAGCAGGTGAGAAACGCAGCAAATGGGCGATTGTTTTGATGTATAGATCGTCGCGATCCGTCAACCGTGTCAAGAGTTATGGCGCAAAGTGTTGGGACAGACAAACAGACACCGTTAGCCGCTTAGTATATAGGATAGTACTGGAATGCCAAAACGAATTGTAGTATAGTATAGTATGGTTATACTTTTCTATACTGTACTATAATACTGGAATTATTATAGTATAGTATGACACCCTGCTCAAGACTCACCTCTCCAAGCCGGATGAGCTCCAGACGTCTGGTCTTGTCGAGTGTGATGCCTTCCCAAGCCTTCGGTGGAGGGTCCTTTAGCCCCAACACTCCGCGGGAGATCAGCTCCAGATGGAGCAGGCTGTCCCGCAGTCTCGAGGAGAGGTATTCCACCCCGTAGGAGTCCCCTCTGTGGATGCGCTTGAGCAACGCTGGAGAGAGAGAGAGCTCTGGCGCCGAGCATCGGCATGCGTCTGGCCAGGTTTTCACGTAGCCAAGATGTGGGTGGGGGGGGGGGGGGGGGAGGGGGGGAGGGGTGACAATAGAAACTAAAACTATTTTCAGTTTCAGTTACAATCAGTTACTGAAACTGAAGCTGAATTGAAACTGGCGCGGGCGCCATAACTGAGACTGAAACTGAAACTTAACAGTTTAGTTTCAGTTATGTAACGCTGAGACTTTGCAAAACCCTTAACCTATTTTCATGAAATTCGAACCAAATTTCACGACTAACGTATCATATGATCAGTATATAATTTGTCTAAAGCATCAAAGAAACAAACGAATGGTCTAATTGATCTTCAATCTGCTAAATATCAACACTGAAGCATTAATTTAAACAATTTGTGACAACATTCTAGACCTTCAATAAGTGAAACTCTGTTTCAGCTACTGAAACTGATATTCGGCCAACATTGCAATTCTAACTGAAACTGAAACTAAAATGAGTTTCTATTGGTCACCCTGGGGGGGGGGATCACTACTTGGTTAGTGATAACGCTAGAGACGGAAATTTTTTTCCCGCTGAAAGCATGCACCACATTCTATCACACGGCGTTGCTATTGTATGTTTTGCTGGCATGATACTCTTAGGGTCTACATTGCACGGCAGTCGTTGAGTGAGTGTACAGCAGTAACTAGAACAAAATTGGCGGTCACATGTGGTGAGCAATTTTACTTATATTCTGACACTTGCGCCTGTCGGGCCAAAACTGGTGCGGGTTCATGACCTGCCCTCAACAGTGCAGTGCGCCACCATGATCAAATTAGCAGAATTCTTGAAGTTATACTACTACCAATGTGGAAACATCCACCAACGATACCTCTTAGTTGAAGTCCGCGAACTTTCTTTGAAACAATGGCGCTGCGAAAGTCGCTAAAAACTTTACGTGTCGTGCTGGAGGGGCGGGGGGATGGGTGACGCCAGAACTAGCGTTCGACACCAGAACTGGCGTTCGACGCCAGAACTGGAATTCGACGCCAGAACTGGCGTTCGACGCCAGAACTGGAGTTCAACGCCAGATTTGCAATTCAACGCCAGAACTCGCGTTCGTCGCCAGATCTGGCGTTCGACGCCAGAACTGGAATTCGACGCCAGAACTGGAATTCGACGCCAGAACTGGAATTCGACGCCAGAACTGGAATTCGACGCCAGAACTGGCGTTCGACGCCAGATTTGGAGTTCGACGCCAGAACTGGAGTTCGACGCTAGATTTGGAGTTCGACGCCAGAACTCGCGTTCGACGCCAGATTTGGAGTTCGACGCCAGAACTGGAGTTCGACGCCAGAGTTGGAGTTCGACGCCAGAACTGGAGTTCGACGCCAGAACTTGAGTTCGACGCCAGATTTGGAGTTCGACGCCAGAACTGGAGTTCGACGCCAGAACTGGAGTTCGACGCCAGAACTGGAGTTCGACGCCAGAACTGGAGTTCGACGCCAGAACTGGAGTTCGACGCCAGAACTGGAGTTCGACGCCAGAACTGGAGTTCGACGCCAGAACTGGAGTTCGACGCCAGAACTGGAGTTCGACGCCAGAACTTGAGTTCGACGCCAGAACTGGAGTTCGACGCCAGAACTGGAGTTCGACGCCAGAACTGGAGTTCGACGCCAGAACTGGAGTTCGACGCCAGAACTGGAGTTCGACGCCAGAACTGGAGTTCGACGCCAGAACTGGAGTTCGACGCCAGAACTGGAGTTCGACGCCAGAACTTGAGTTCGACGCCAGATTTGGAGTTCGACGCCAGAACTGGAGTTCGACGCCAGAACTGGCGTTCGACGCCAAAACTCGCGTTCGACGCCAGAACTCGCGTTCGACGCCAGAACTCGCGTTCGACGCCAGAACTCGCGCTCGACTTCCAAGACGAAGGTCATTGCGTGGCGCTCGACGCCTTCGCGGCGCAGCCGTCGCTCCACGGCGTCGTTCTCTATCATCGCCCTCTCGACTAGCGCCAAGACTTCGCCGCCGGCCGAGTTGTCGCATAGCACGCGGGAACAACCGTGCTTGGCGACGTCCGCTGTCAGCGCCTCGCGGCCGAGCGACCCTCCTGGGTAAACGGTGCTGTCGACCTCGATCCAGGGATCTCTGGCGAACAGCCACAGGTGGGGCTGGGGAATGCCTACAATACAAGTCACTCACTGGCCCAGATGGCGGCACTTCTGTCGCACCTTGCCAACATGGACCCTCCAGGTACACTACGAATTCAGGATTTGGGAATGGTGTAGCGAAACATTCGGGGTCACAGGGGTGGCCGTAGTGCTACCAAGATCAATTGCTTTTACGGGTACGCGACAGTTACCTACATACAAAGCCGCTTCAAAATATCGCCGCAGGCGAAACCTTCCCACTTGGACTTGCTACCGCGAGAATTTGTTCTCCCCGGGCCCGGAGAGCTATTGTGGAGGGCGATTTGGCCGAATGTAGGGGGGGGGGGGGGGGGTTGGGCGGGCCTACGACTGCCATCTCCCCCCCCCCCCCCCTCTCCCGGATCCGCTACTGGGTCGCGCCAAAGGCAAACAACGCTCGCTGACCTACCGTCGCCAACCATGTCGAGCGACAGCGCTCCGTGTCCATCCACGCCTATGGCCCGATCGACGATATGCGAGCCTGAAGGGGCAAATTCTGACGTCCACAAGCTTAGCAGTAATAAGAGCGGCAATTCCTCGCACCACAAACTCCTTTGCAGCGCTAGTCAGAATGCACTACAAGCTTTACACAATCGAAGCTTCTTTCACAAGAAAGCAAAAGCAACTAGCCTCCAGTGGCCGTCAGCGCGACCTTCTCCTCTCCAACCGTCTCACTGATTCGTTTCTTCACAACATCCAGGAGCGCTACCGTGTCGGCGCTTGGATTTCCCACCAGCATGAGATCAATGTCAGACCCATAGGTCGGGTTGCCTCCAGCGAAGCTGCCGTAGAGAATGACCGCCTGCCGGCTCTGTTCCACAACAACATATTACAGTATAGTGTTGCGGAGTAGCCACTGGCAAAGCAAACTCAATATGCGACTGACTGACTAACTAGTCAGAGGCCCGCTCAAACAAGTTCTGTGTCAAATTGGACACAGGATTCTGGGGGGGGGGGGGGGGGGGTTGGAATTGGGAAATACTCGATGTATCGATGCCTCGATGGTAACTTTAGAAAATGTGGCAGTCGAGTCTGAAGCGTAAAATTTCCAAAAGGGCTCTTTTGCATTGGGTACAGCAGCTACATAGAGGGGCAACAAGCACTACATACGAGGTTGCGCTGCGACCATTCAAAATAACAGCTTAGAGGACAGTTTGGCCATTTTGGCTTCTACTGTACATATGTAGGCCTCCCTAACGACGACAATTCCTATCATGCATGGAACGTTGGGTCCCAAAGCCCAAACACTTCTAGTCACTGCCTTGAACGGACTTTGGTGTTCGCCATTTATTTGTGGAACAGGGCCTGGACGCCTTTCGTATTCCCGAGGACGTCGGCCAGTCGATCGATGAGCTCCAGGACTCGGCGACGGTACTCGGCCGATTCGTCCCATAGACAGTTGTCGCTGCTGGGCCCGAAGCCGCACAGGCACTCGAGATTGTTGGAGCCCACTTCCGCCCTCTGGTGCTCCTGGGACTTGTCGCAGCGCTGCTCCCACAGGCCGCCTACTGCTGGTCCTCCTCTGGTGGCCAATTGCACCAACGTACAATCCATTTTACAATTCATCACAATATGAGTAGGGGTGGTCCTTCTGCAAAGTTTTCCGGACACTTGCTTGTCTTCCAACAAACACTTCATTTCTGTAATTTCGAGGCATTTTGCGCAGTATTCAATGAGACAAAGTTGTACAATCCATTACAATGGTTGGTGCAATCGACCCCTGCTGCCAGAAGACGAAGACGGCAACGGCGGTCGGTCGACGCCGGCGGAGAGAGCGGCCAATTTGCTCGTCAGCAGTGACATGCTGCGGCTTCCTCCTTTCCGTGACTGGAAGCTAAAGAGCACACACAAACATAAGCACGTCGATCGCGCTGAGTGGGAAGCGGCTACTCGACAGTTCCAGTCTCATCTGACGCACGCACAATCGCGAAGTGCACTACTGCAGTTTCGGCCGGGAAACGACGTTCTGTTGCGCGTTATTACGCCGTGACATTGAAGACGTCCTCAGACAGAGTCAGAACGCGCTACTGCAGCACTGTGCGCAGTGACGACAGTCTGCCCAATTTGGATGTGTTCTTATTACACTGCTGCAATACCATCTTCTGGAAAACCCACTGAACGCTACAAAGTTAGTTCTTCCATGAAAGTTTGGGTGGGGGGGGGGGGGTGGGAAATGACGTGTAGTAGTTCAGTTCAACTCAACGGGATTGTTCAGTGAACAGGCTCGAAACACTTTCTGCTGAGGACGTTTGCAGGATTCACACAACGGTCGAGAGTACAAATCTGCGTTATTTCGCTGCCGCCCACACAGAAATTTGTCGAGCAAAGAGATGCAATAATGGCAGTTTCCATGGACATGACTACTAATGACAGAAGAGTCAGAGTTTGTGGTACCTAAGGGATCTTCCTCCGAGAATTAGCAGCAATTGAATGAGGTATGTACGTAGGTAAGTCAGAGGCTTGCAGCCAACATATCATACTCTACAAAGGCACAAATCTTTTCTCGAGCATCACTCTGACGACTTGCCTGTCGAATGCCCGTCTTCTGTGTACATTGCGTCTGTAGATACATATCCATGTGTACATACATACATACAGTACCTCCTTCAACCAGCCACGTCAACGCATCGTGACGTGATAGGTAACCGCTCTGCAGCTTGCAACGTTAGGTGGTCGTCTTGCGACTCCACTTTTCGAATTGGCGCATTCACAGTCACAAAGCCGAAACTGGGTTTACTTTCAACTGCGGTAGCGAATGATCCGGTGGGACGCTGATGCGCGAACTGGGATCCCTTCTAACAAGTACTACCTGGCGTTCTAGCAAAAGTGCTGCAACAAAGTACACCGAAATATCACCACAGTCCAAGAGTGCGCAATTCATCCCACTGTGAAGAACAAGCTCCGGTATTAAAAAGTCGAGTTTGTATTCTGACTGACATTTCATAGAGTTGCGTTCTTTCTGCAGAGAGTGCGAGAGCCCATCGCCCGTATTGCTCCGCTTCACGAGCTCCCCCTTCGCAAGAGGGTATTGCTTAGCAATATTGATATCGCCCGGGATTTGGTTTTTAGAGCAAGAAAATCCCTCTCTTGAGCAACGCTTTTAAAAAAGTGACAACAACTTGTCAAAGTTTTGACAAACATGTGACAGAGCAAGTTTTGCAAATGATCCGTGAGTCGTGAGCTATCCACTGAGCTCGAGATCGTCTCTCTACGACGCAAATCAAGCGAGTTAGAGCGATTTTAGTGTTCGAATCTCGAGAATGGCGTTTCCCGTGGTGCGTGTTTGCGTAATGTTAAAAATTGTTGCTGCCGCATGAAAGAACCCGCCGAGAGCTTTCACCTGACGTGACGATCGCTTCTCTACGACGTAAGACGAGCGAGTTAGAGCCGTTTTGCGTTTTCGGGCATTTGCGTTACTGTAACTCGCGAAATTCAAACTTTGAGTTTCGACCAATGGGAGAACAAATGATCAATGAGTCCAGAGCTATCCAAGGTGCTCAAGACCACCTCTCTACGAAGCAAGACAGACGAGTTAGAGCCGTTTTGCGTTTTAAACCTTCGGGTTACTGTAACTTGCGAAATTCAAATTTTTGAGTTTCGACCAATGGGAGAACAAATGATCAGCGAGTCGAGAGCTATCCACTGACCTTGAGATTGTCTCTCTACGACGCAAGTTGAGCGAGTTAGAACGATTTTAGCGTCAAAATGTCGAGAATGGCGTTTTCGGCGGTGCGTGTTTGCGTAATTGAAAGAACTTTCGCAGTCACATGAAAGAACGCGTCGAGAGCTTTTCACCTGACGTGTCGATTGCCGCTCTACGACGTAACACGAGCGAGCTAGAGCCGTTTTCCGTTTTGACCTTCGGAGCACTGTAGCGCGCGCAATTCAAACTTTTGAATCTCGACTTCTCTTAGCGGAATGATCAGTGAGTCGAGACCTATTCGTAGAGCCCAAGATCGTTTCTCTACGTCTTTCCAACGCCGAGATCCGAGAGCGTTACGTACGCACGTACGCACGTACGCACGTACGCACGCACGCACGCACGCACGCCGAGCTCTCCCAGGGTGTCGCCCGGCTGAGGCCGGGCGAAAAAAGGCGCAAATTCAAACTTCCGGATCCTCGATCGCCGTTCTTTGCTAATTATCGTCGAAACGCTTCCTACATACTTCCAACTGAAGCGTATCGAGACACAGTAGCGCAAACAACTGTACGATGTCAGAGCAGACCTTATACGCACAATTCTAGTGGTTCAATAGGTCTCTCAATATATTCTCTTCTTCGATCGGGGTAGCTCTAATCGTTTTCGTTTTGGTCTTCTTTGGGACCTGCCAGAGGCTTCTGCGGTGCTTCTCCACGAGCGAGTTGGTGGGCAAATTCTGCTTGTCGGCGCTTTCCAGGGAAGATCGTCAGTGCCGCTGGCCAGCGGACGAGTTCCTCGCAGCTACCAGTTTCGCCCGAGCGCACTTGATCACTGCAGAAATGTTGCTCGTGTCGTCTGCAATGAAATCCGTATGGTCTCTTTCAGTCAGGCCTCCTAGCATTCATGGAAACCGGACAACAGCAATTATACCAAGATTCGCAGTGATCTTCAGAGTCTCTTCCAGCACAGAGCGAAGCTCGTCAATGGGCGCCAGACACATCTGTTTCGATGGGGGAGAGAGCTTGAGATTCTCTCTCTTGGCCTCAGGAGGAGGAAGGGGGCCTTTGAGAGCGCCGCAGCCGCTGTTCAGGAATCGTCCCACAACGTGAACGTGTTTACAAAACGTGAACGTGTTTACAAGACAATCGTGGCTAGCTTTCAGCCGGCTGGTACAGTAGACGCCAATCTTGCTTGTCGGTCCCTTGCCCGCAGGTGGCTTGCGCTGATCCGTCCTTTTCTTCTGGTAAGTGCCACTTCGATTGCAGTAGAAGGCATAGTCTGGAAACAGCCCCAACTGACTGTGGCATCAAAACTGCAAAATAAAACACAAAGCGTTCACTCTGGTTTTCACTCTTGCTCGTCGTGAGCGGGTTGAAGGCTACAAAATTGACCATCTGTTCGTCTTCGTAACTGCTTTTCCAGTCCAAAAATTCGCTCCAGCTCTGAAATTCACCCTCTTCGAGTCCAAATTCGTCTCTGTGATGTTGCTTTGTCAGATGGTCACAGAGATCGTCGACGGAGCGAAACTGAAACGCAACCACAACGCAAGAGGTAAGAATACAAAAGCAGCCAAAGCGGATGAATAGCAACAAACTTTGGTTCCACACTGAAGACATGTCGACCTATAATTAATGTTTTTCGAGGCCAGATTTTCTTCTCTGTGCTCGCGAGAGACGTGCGACCTCTTACTACTTCGAGCCGCAAACTTTTTCCCGCAGAATTCACATTGAGTTTCAGAATTATTGGACTTTTCTGCCATGTTCGCCTCAAAACCACTAAATTGACTTCCGAATAGCGAATTGACATTCAAACTCGTGTGAGTGGGCAATGGGTACTCTACGTTGCGTGTGTTTACGCACTCTTGGACTGTGGTGATATTTCGGTGTACTTTGTTGGAGCACTTTTGCTAGAACGCCAGGTACAAGTACTACGTGCCTACTCGGCGGCCTGGTCACGTGCCACACACGAACCGTTGGCATACATTCCAGTTGAATTCCTGTAGTTCTACAAGAGCCGCCCCAAATTGCCGGAAGTGCATTGAATTCTTGTGCCGGCGAGAATTTCAAAGGGTTGATTTCAACGACGTCGTGAGGAGGTTCTGACGCGCGAGCTGCAGCTCCGATCACGTGAGCGCATTCCGACGCTGCTTCGACCGGCTTCTAGAGAGAAATTCAGAGAAATCATTTCTCTTTCGGGTTGGCGTCCGAAAGTCACGTACGACGCCGAATTGACTCAGCTGTGAAACCGCGCATAAAAGCGACGGGCCCAGCTTTCAGCCAATACACCCACTTTTCGTCTCAAACCAGAGGTACTGTAGGTGCGTCTGTTTGTACTCCAAATTTTATTACACTTTCTTTCTACCAGCTCCGAAGATGAAACCGTAAGGGGATAAATATTTGCAGCTTTTAAATGGCACGTCCCGCTTTTAATTGGCATCTTGCGCTTTTAATTTCTGGCGGCCGCGAAACGCAGCGGTGCGCTTTTAATTTGGCCGGAAGCGCTTTTAAAATGGCAGAATGCGCTTTTAAATGACAACTGGCGCTTTTAATTTCGTGGAAGCTGCGGAGCCGTGCCGCTGGTCAACCAAAAGGCAGACGGTGGGGATAAAAGCGAGCGCACTGAATGAATGACTTTCTCGTTGCATTCTGTGTGCATTCACGTAACTTGGATGTCCAACATTCGCATTGCTTGATTGAACACATTGCTATCCCTTGACAACGTATATTCGTTTGAATTCAGGCTATGCTTAGGCTCGCCCTGCGCCCACAGTCCACAAGAGTCAGTCGGCGTCGCAGTCTGGCGGGTCGAAGCTTAGGCTTAACGCGGCCGGTGACCGACTTCAGGGCGCGCGGAGTTGGTGGTCGCGCTAAGCCTCAGCTGAGACCCGCCAGGCGCGACGTCGACCGAGTTTTAGTGCAAACTGTAAGTGGAATAAACACTCCTCCATATAATTCACCTCCTGCTTAGGCCGGCTGAGCCCCTTCCCTGCTTTGCCCTGTCGCGCAAACAGCGATGCCTGGCCATTGCTGCGTGCCATGAATACGCTCCTCCACCGCGTCAAGTCCAGGGGAATACTGCCGGAGGAATTAAAAGCGCAACATGCCATTTAAAAAGCGCGTTCTGCCATTTTAAAAGCGCCTCCTGCCATTTCCGAAGAGCGGCAAGCAAAAGCTGTCGTGGCAAATTAAAAGCGCTAGTTGCCATTTAAAAGCGCTTCGTGACTTTATTAAAAGCGCAAAGCGATTTATTAAAAGCGCCCAAAATCCCCACCCAAACTGTAAGTGCTTTTTCTTTCGCGCATGATTTGCTCCAATTGCTGCCATTTGGCACGAATTCGATGGTACTACATACGTTGGGCGAACTATTGCATTCGCCGATGACCACAGTGATTTTCGCCAACAGATGTGATGATGTTAAAATGTCATAACGGATTCTGTCCACAAATCGCAACGAGACTTCAGCGTTCCATAGAACCCATCATTCCACATTGCAGCCTCGTTCTTTTGCTTGCCGTGGCAACCGTCTGTCAGGCCAACTTCGAGACTGAGATCGCATGCTTCAACAGCCACTTCAAGGAGCGCGTTGGCGACTTTCTTTTCTACAACGACAACGTCGTTGCGCCAGCACGGCTCGCCGTTTGGGAGGTTGGAGCGCACAGGGTGTACCTGCCGTAAAACCTCCAATAAGCGACCTGATCGCTTGTTATTTCAACCACCCCTCTAGGGCGTGGGGGACGCTTATTGGAGGTTTTACGGCATGTGCGATGTTGCTCGTTAGACCAACACCAAGCGCGAAGCACGTATTGTACATACGTCTCACACCTTCATTTCCCCTATCTGTTCCCAACTCCTTCTCCTCTTCCTACCGTACCGTAAACTACCGCATCTGTACCTACATATGTCATCAGTAATGAATAATGACTGTCCACAGGCGCGGAAGAGACTGCCTAGCGTGGAGTTGGAGCTGGAGCTGCTGCAGATGAGACTTCAGAACTTTCAGTGGGATTGCGAGGATTGGCTGGAAGCAGGCAACGATGGACCCTGCGACTATGCCTTCTACATCGAACTGCTCAAGCAACAGGTCCGACATAGAAAAGTCGACTTTCGATGCACGCATTTACTGTATTCCGAGCATTGGTTGACTAGGCTGCGTGGTGTGTACATACATATAATCGATAGACTTGAATAACTGTGCCCCCCCCCCCCTCCAATATGTAGTACGCCCTACCTTATGTACTACACGTGTAAAGGCATACTGTATGTTCTGTATGGCGTAGGTACATTTTGTGACCTTGGGCCACTGGAGCAGGGGTCGAAATATTGAGCCCACCCCCTCGAATAAACACCCCTTCCCCTCCAATAGTACCCCCTCTCCTAGAGGGAAGTTGATTTATGCCCAGGGCGCTTATTGGAGTATTATTTACCCTATAATGATGTACTCGACACAGATGTTATGCGCCTGTGTGCCCTCAACTCCAGATCGCCAGGAAGCAATCATTGCTCGGGGAGCTTCAACGGAGTCCCAAGGTCAGGGCAGCCCAGGACCACTATCGCTCTCTGCTGGCCGAGCTGGACAAGAGAGGCGACGAAATTGAGCAACTCGAGCGCTCCATAGTGGTAGGCGCTGATTTATGGTGGCAAATAGAAACTTAAACTAGTTTCAGTTGCAGTTTCATTTACAATCGATTAACAGAACATAAAACGCGATTGAAACTGCCAGGCATGCCGTAACTAATACTGAAACTGAAATTTTTTTCAGTTGAAATTCAGATTCAGAAATTCAGATTCAAATTCAGAAATTTTGAAATTAGTTTCAGTTGTTTGATGCTGAAGAATTTTCCACAAAAGTCAGCAAATTTACAACTAATCTAATGAATTGGGTTAGCATTTGTCACAACTACAGAACAAAATGCTCAAAAATTCCAAATTCTGTTTTATTTCGCAAAATATTAAACTCCCAAGTATGATTTTGGAGAAAAGTATTCTGCCCCTTAGACCGTCAATAACTGAAACTCAGTTTCAGTTACTGAAACTCAGAAGGTGGCATAACTGAAACTGAAACTCAAGCCAGCCTCATAACTTTTTGAAACAGAAACTGAAACTAGAATGAGTTTCCATTGGTCGCCCTGCGCTGAATCCACTGCACGTTGTCGATCTCTGACCCATTCGCGACTCGCTCCACTTCTCACCTCAGGACGACTACGCTGGCCGCTACCAGGCCATCCAGTCAACCATGGAAGCCGAGGGCACTCCCGCCTGTCGGGGACCCAAAGTGGCGCCTGACCAATTCACCCCTGCCAACTTCCGCAGCGATCAGCAGGGGCGCATCGATCAGATCTTCTCCGATTCAGCCGATTGCTTGACAAGGAAGCGACTCTTCTGAAAGCAATGGACGGAAAGCATAGTTGCGATTGGTCGCGAGGCTAGGGGGGGGGGGGGGGGTTCTACCGAGATTTGGCGGTAGGGGGTAACAAGAACAAGAATCCTGTTCTTGAAGCTCTCTAAAAAAATAGCCAAAGACAGCCAAAAAATTGCCATAAAGTCGCCAGAAACGCATATTTTTACTCAATTTTGAAGCAAATTGTACCAAAATGACTCAAATTTGCTCAAAAATAGCGCCGCAGGCGAAAATTTTTGCCAATTTTAGGTCGATTTTTGGGAAATTTCCTGATTTTTAGGGGGGAGTAGCTGGAATCTCGGCTAGGGGGTATTACCAAGAATTTCGTTCATGTTGGCCGTTGGTAGGGGGGCGGGGGTGTAACCCCCCCCCCCCCCCCCCCCCCCAATCGAAACTATGACGACAAGTCGTTCGCTAGAGTGTTGATCTGAAAGCAAAACTGGCGGTCGCCACTACTGTCGACTTCTGCGAGCAGACCACGCTGGCGAACCGCTCTTGTCACTAATGCGTCAACAATAACAGTCTTGCTTTTACTAACACCATCAACCTCAACAACACCAGCACTTCGTGGCGACAAAGCTTCAACACGATCTGCAGGCTGTTTCTCGAAAGATCGTCTGGGGGAAGGCGCGGGCTCGTGTTAAGCGTGCCATAAACCCACCCCTTGTCAACGAGCGGCTGCAGACGTCACAGACGAGCCGCTGAGTACTGCATGCCCTTTTCTGCTGTGGTGTCGCAGTGGCGAAATCGCCCAACAAGTGTCGCACGACATGCGTACTAAACCTGCGGACCATCTTCAAACCGCAAATATCGCACCGCTTGGATGGGCGTGAGATCTTCAGATGAAAGTGGACAATGTGGTAGAGTAGCCCTCTTCTTGTGCTCTTCAGAGTGGCGGCGCAGTCGTCGCACTTCAACTGTGGAGTCAGCGAAGATTCGTGGAGCAGAATGTGCCGTGACGACGCGGAGTGGTCGCTGATTTCACGGCCGCAGTGGTCACAGACGTATCTTGGCGCTGCCAAAGAATGATGGTAGACGTAGTGCATGAACATGTTTATGGCAGTTGTAGTCTGGTGAAGGCACTGGTCGCATTCGAAATCTTTTCGGATCCTCCGCCGTCTTCTCGATTCAAGAGTGAGGCCGGGCCCATCCGGTGAAGCGGTGGCATGTCGGCTGCACCAGTGGGCAAAGCAGGAACTGGTACAAGCGTCGAGAACGATCGCACTGCAAACGTCACATTGATAGCGTCCGAGTGTTGGACACTTCAGCCACGTACCAAAACCGTGGGTGATTTGATGGCTGCCCACGGCTGCCACCCTTGTCGTCCAGGGTGTGACTCCATCGAAGCTTCGTTCGCAGATGTCGCACACCGTTCCTCTGACGACAGTGGCACATGCTGACTCTCCCTTCTCCGCCATTGTCTCCAGGACGCTGGATGAGAACGGCAGCAGAAGTCTGCGCGACGCCTAGAAAGATACGAAGCAAGATGCCACCTGCAGCTTGAAGAGCAAACTCTGAAGGGAACTCTGTCTGATTCGCAATCTTCCAACGCCAAGCGAGTGGGGGACGAAGGCAGTAGAACAGACGCGGGCACGATTGCTCCAGATGCCCTTTACCAGATGAGAATGCCCACGGTAACAGCGATTGTGGCGACAACAATCTGCTAATATCAGGTTCGTTCCACTGGTAACGAAATGGCATTGCCAGCAGCGGAGTTGAGCTGTTGGTGGCTGTTGTCAAGGATGGAAATCTTTGCTTCTCTCTCTCAGATTAAGCAGTGCATTCTTTAATGTAGCCAGCCAAGATCTTTCATTGCCACAGATACAGTTGTGGTGTGCGACTTCTCCTCTGAAGTCTGAACTGAGGTTCGATGGAGCCGCACGCTGGATGCGCTTGCAATCTCTGATCAACTAACAAACGGCCTTGGAATGCGGCTAAGAAATTCTCGACTGTATCAGTGCGACCTTGCGACACGGCTATTCTGGACAAGTCCACTCACTCATCATTTATCCACTGGCGCCGTCGACACGCAAAGTCGGCCTTGACCGGATCCCCACGTGTGACCTCTGCTGCTATACAGCTTTGCACGAAGACAGCAGGGCGAATATCTCGGAGCATTTCCGGAGACGGCACGCGACACCGCCGACAGCGCTCCATATCTGCGACATCTGCTGTGCGTTCTACAACACCAAGCGCAGCCTGTCTGAACTGAACACAGATGCCTTGCGTTGGACTTGGCCGCAAACGACATATGAGAACGAGCTATCGACGTCTCGAATGCGATCAGTGTCTTCAGCAGGCCAAGAGCCTGGGGCCATAGGTGCAGGCCACCCGGAGGCCAGGGGGGGGTCTTCTTAAGGAAAATTTTCGAGAGGGGGGGGGGGGGTCCCGGTACCCGGAAAATCAATTTAGAATGACCAAAAATGTGCCTAAAAACGCCTTATTTTGGTCAAAAGCATGCTAATTTGTGCATAAATAGACGAAATATAGCGCCGCAGGCGAAATTTTTGTACAAAATAGGACCAAAAACTACCAAAAATACAAAAAAAATTCCGAAATTTCCGGATTTTTTCCGAATTTCGGATGCCTGGGGGGGGGGGGGTCTCCGGAAAAATTTCCTGAGGGCCATGGCCGGGGGGGGGGGGGTCCCCCCCCCCCCCCCCCGCCTGCGCCTATGCCTGGGACATACATGTTCAGCCGATGGAGATGTCGCCACTCAGTAGAGTCGCCAAATCTCGTCTGCGATCAGTGCGGCCGCAAGACGCGCAACCACTCGCAACTGCCTCGACACATGCTGGTGCATGACTTCCCTCCTACATTATGCCTTTTCAGATGAGGTGCGACGATTGTTTCACCGCTTTGAAGGGCACAGGGGGCGCGCTGCTTGAACATATCGTCAGTTCTCATCTGAAGGCGCGACAGAAGGACAGAAGGAGGACAGAAGGAGAACCTGCGGCCTGAAGAAACTCCGCTCTGCACATTTGGGCATTCATCTACATTACTGATGCATCACTTGCAAAGCTGCTTCCCCACTGCGGCGCTACGGGGACGCTATGGCAAAGCAATGCGGCTCCTTTGCGACGACTGCGATCGCAAGTTGACAAAGACGTCGCTCATGTGGCACGTTCGCTGCAAGCATTTGTTGGCATTTTAAAAGACGCTGAACTGGCCATCGGTTGCTTCTGTACCTTAAGCCGAAATGAAATTGTCCTTATGTACATACACTAGGGACTGTAACATCTCCAGGACAGATTTGTTTAACAGTTGCGAGCTCTTTGGTTCAGTGTTCAGTGGCGTGGTTGGTAGCTGGTGGTGCTCGTTCGCAGGCCGGTGGGTGATTAGAGCAATTTCAATTTGCTTAACACAGATTTGCATCAACACAGATCAGTTAATAGAATAACTGTACAGTAGCTTTACCTACCAGTTGACATCTCCAGTGCAGTCAAGTGGCAGATTGCCTTTCTTCAAATGCTATTGACGTGCTGCTTCACTGAAGCCATCTGAAGTTACACTGCCAAAGCGACCTTTTCAATGCGCTATAAAACTCATTTCAGAGCGGCTTACTCAACGGTCAACATGGTCGGTCTTGGCTAATGTGCAAGATATTTTGTAGCTACAATATGTGCGGACAAAGTGTACTGCACAACTCGATGTGACTGTGGTTGCAGTGCAAATGACTGAGAGTGATCTACTCGATTTCGCGACCACTCATTGACGCAAACGCTGAGATGCTGACTCTGGAATTCAGTTGCAAGTTATAGAACTGCGGAAGCTCCACCACACTTGCTTGGCTATTGCCATTACTATTATGTACCTATGTAAACAACGACGGCGAGGTGACTCAGGCGAGTCAGCTTGCCGGGCAACCGTCTTTGTTTGGTGATCACCGACCTCCAATTTGTGCGTGCTTCACTGAAGCCTTTCGACTCTTGCCACCGACTCTCTGGTCTCTGAGTCTCCCTATACACGCTTCAGTGCTTCTTTCACACATACCTTGTACAATATTTCAGAGGGGCCAGGCCTCTTTCACTACAGTAAGCCCCGTGTCAGCGTTGTGAGATCCTTCCATGTCGCCCGCGCAAAGAATTCTGTTTGTGCTGATTATCAGCGTTGTGATAATCCACTGCCAAGCGGCCAGGAGCTGCGCCGAGCTCTATGCGGAGGGCGTTCGAACAAGTGGCGTCCACACCATCGACGATAGCGGCTCTCCCAAAGAAGTCTACTGCGACATGGAAACGGATGGGGGAGGATGGACAGTGCTTCAGAGGTTGTCAAGTCGTCGTCGTCGTCGTCGTCATATTCAGCCAACTTTTCTTGGACTTTTAGACGCGTCCACGGCGACAACGAAACAGACTTCAATCGCAATTACACCGACTATCAAACGGGCTTCGGCAACGTCGCTGGCAGTCACTGGCTCGGCCTAGACACCATGAATCGTCTGACGACTGTCGCTGGATGGCAAGATTTGAAAATCGAATTGGGAGGTTGCGACGGCGACAGCATGTACGCCGTCTACAGCAAGATCAAGGTGACGTGTGCGTGCGTGCGTGCGTGCGCGAGCGCGCGAGCGCGCGTGCGTGCGTGCGTGCGTGCGTGCGTGCGTGCGTGCGTGCGTGCGTGCGTGCGTGCGTGCGTGCGTGCGTGCGTGCGTGCGTGCGTGCGTGCGTGCGTGCGTGCGTGCGTGCGTGCGTGCGTGCGTGCGTGCGTGCGTGCGTGCGTGCGTGCGTGCGTGCGTGCGTGCGTGCGTGCGTGCGGCGTTCAAGACAGCTGAAATTCAATAAACGATGGTTGAGTACTGAACCGAACACTGCTTGTGAAGTGAAATCGCTTTAGATATCGGGCCCCGCTCAGCAGTACATGATTAAGCTTCACGCTTACGTTTGCGGAGATTTTGGTGGGGGTTTGCAGAACTACGCAAACTTCTCCACTGCCGACCACGACGTCGAAAGCTACGCGGGCAACTGCGCTCTGAGTTACAAAAGGTCGACTATCTATGTTATTATGAAACTGTCACCGACTTTGCAATTTGCAGAGAAAATGACAATTTGCAGAGAGATTTGAATCTCAATCAGAATCTCAACGCTGCTTGAAAAGTCGTAGGTAGGATCCGGACAAGTTTGAATTGCTTACTGCAGCGAGTTACGCGCAACTCTGCGCCAAAAGGTGATTTACATGACTGACTGAAATGTGACCACCTCACGATTGGCAATGAGAACTGCATCCATTAGAAAACTTCACGAATTTGTACCATCGTCTGCTCATTCCAGCGGGTTCTGGTACCACGCCTGCTTTTCCGCTAATCTCAATGGACCCTACCCCACGGGTCACTGCAGCGAGATTCAACGCGGAATTGGCATCACCTGGAACGCGTTGCAGAAACTACATTGTTATTTACATATACTTTCAACACAACAATTGTTGAAAGCCGTAATTGAACACGTGACACACACAGTGTCACAACAGCTTCCGTGCCATCAATATCTCTGTTCTGACTTCCGCATTTCAGACGACAAGCGTTAGCTGAGTTTCGGTCGCTATGTACATCGAGACTCAGCGTACCAGCGCGACCGTCATCAGTAGATGACTGGCACCTGTTCATGCAACAGATTCACTAAATGCAAAGTATTTCTTTGTTCAGTATGTAAACTTGGTATTGGGCTTTGGCGAATTTGGATGTGTCGCAGCCGATATTCGCTAACCGCAGTTGGACGGTCCACTGCCTGCATGTACATACCTTGTACGTAAGTACATCACGTGATCTACTGTGTAACAAGTCGTTTGTGCAACGCCCTCCTGGTATGCTTGGAAGGGCCATCACTACTACTCGGCGAAGACTTCCAAAATGATGATACGCCCTGAGACTTTCAGAGGAGTCACACCAGGTGCTGCAGTTAATTTCGTGACGGGTGACACAATCACGACGGGTGCCTGATTTCTCAACATTGCACATACATACATAGAAATCACAAAACGGCAAGCGTTAGCTCAGTTTCGTTTCGACACGCTAGATCTAGGCAGTTGCTGTAAGATATGCCAGCGCAGCCTCATCATTGCACGACTGACACTTTGACGACAGTTTTGTGGTGGGTAAATATCGCAGCTTGGATATTATATCTTTGGCTAAGAATTTCTTTGGCCTTGCCTTCTTTCTGGAAGGCCAGGTTCTCTTCTTGATTGTAAAGCCTTCCTTTCCTCCTCTTCCGTGTGCGGTACAATAGATTCCATGTGTTTGAGACAGGGGGGGGGGGGGGGGTGTAGGGCGGGATGGGGGGCGTCACTGCTTCGTTGACACGCACACAACAACCGTACACAACTGCACTTCACAGGAGTGGACAAGAAGTTCGTTCTCCACAAGGCGGGCGCCAGACTGCTCCACGATACTCTGGAGACTCTCACACAAGTGCCAACACTTCGCCAGTGCGCCTTCGAGTGTCGTCGCCGACTCTGCTGCGCCGCCTTCAGCTATGGGCTGGGCATTGAAGATAGAAAGTGTCAATTGCACAAAAGCGGAGAAGGCGGGATGGAAGACAACGCTCTGTATCAGACTTGGAAAGCTTTCGAGACTGCCGAATGATAGATCGATGACGCGACGCGTGCGACAGCTCTAGTTCGGTGGTTAGGGCATGGTACTACGACTGTGACCGTCAGCCATTAAGGCGCCATTTGGTTCGATTCTCGCAAGCAACCAGTTGTTGTGAGTTGCAAATAGTATATGACATCATGTTCAAGAGTAGGACTGTATTAGTGTTGCCGTTCGAAAGTCGGGTGGAAGGTAAAGTTGACGGTCTCCACTGCTATCGACTGTTGGTGGCGTTGTCATCGATATGAAGCAACAATTCGCCTTGGGACGATCGTCATTGCGCGATCAAGATCGTTGGGCTGTTCTGTTGGCATTGCCATTCGTTTGTGAGGAACGATAACGAGCGTCAGGTGGTGTTGATTTCCACAAACACCCTAGGTACATCAAGTTTTATAAAGTTGAGTTTATATGTCACAGGCACTGTCCGTCTTCAGGCAATCTCCGTCTAGACGTCTTCTGTCTTTTCGATGTCAGAAGCCGTCTAGACAGCGACTGCCAGACGCGTCAGGCAATGGCCGTCATTTCCTTTCTGCTAGTTTCCGGCACAGTCTATTCCTTCAAGTTCAGACTATGTATGCTTAGGCTCGCCCTGGGCCCCGAGTGCGCGAGTCTCGTCGACGTCGCTCTCAGGCAGGTCGAGGCTGAGACTTAACACGATCTGTGACTCAGGCCTCAGGCCGCGCGGAGGCGCGCCATGTAGCTGGTGGTCGCTATGAGCCTCAGTTGAGATTGCGACTGCTGACACTTTGAAGACGGCTACTGCCTGGTCCATCAGGCGATGACGACAGCAGCCCGGGTGTGCGACGTCTGCGACGTGGCGATTTGAGGTCACTGCACTGGTGTCAACGCCACGTGAGGTCCGTCACAGCCGTCCTCGTGTGCGGCGTCTGCCGGAGCGCCTACCAGGGGATCAACGGCACGATGGTCTTGGCGAATCATCAAACGTCTCACGCACGGCTTCGGAAGGCCCGCGGCCTTGCGACACTTCCAGTGCGACGACTGCTGCACGTCGATTGGGGGCCGCGGCACCAACCCTTTCTACAGGCACTGGTGTCATCGGCACGCGAGGTCGACCAGGCATGACCACAGAAAGTCACATACATTTCTTGTCTAGACTAAAGCAATGCGTCGCGGTTGTGTTGGCACACATACAGTGCCCAGAGCAATGAGCGGGCGCTGCTCGACACCAAGCTTCCAGAGGAAGACGGGGATCTACTGAGACGCGATTTGGAGCAGCGACGATCGAACAAACTTTGCACAACACATTCGCTTGTATGGTGCACTACGCCAGTCCACGTTGCAGTTGCTTGCTTCTTTCCGCGCAAGAGTACTCAAGAAACTCCATTGCGCAATCTCCACAAGTCTCAATCACCAATAATCTCGGCATTGCTTCTGATTCTCCTTGGAATTCCCACCTGTTCTCAAGCGCACTTGTAGGAGGCGGAAGAGCGGCCGTTCGAGCAATGCATCCAGCAGCGGCTGCTCAGTCCGCTGTGCAAGCTGTTCTTCGTTTTGCACTGCAAACGCGGCGTGCCGCCGTCACGGCGGCACTCACGCATCTGGGCTTTGCAGTTTTCCCGCCAGGAAACGCAAATGGCAACCGGAAATTCTACCGTGTTACCTCAAGAATTCAAAGTGCAAACTTCAAACTTCTACCTCTACATATGTACGTTGACTTGACAAAGAATCTTCACCTATGAGTCAACTGGTCATCCGTGTCTTTTGAAATCTAGATAGTCAAATTAAATGTCAAGTTTAAAGGGTTGGCGACAATGCCATTTGCGCTACGGTTTGCATTGTGTTTCCTCATTGCCGACGCTGCAATGCAGAGTGCCGAGCATCAGAATGCGGGCGAAGGGTCCACTTTGTCCAGGTTCCTGAACAAAGGTGTCAAGGCAGGATCTCTCAACTGTTGTTTGTTTCAAGAGAAGTAAATCAGTTCGTCACCGGATGGGCAAGAAATGGCTGCCATACACTATATATGCAAATCTGCCTGAACACGCAAGAGCTAAGGACTGAGCCCATAACATGCTTGACGGCTTGAAGAAATAGTGGGGCCAGCAAGAAACGGGAAGGGTCAAAGGCTGGACTGCTGTGGTTTTGCCCTAGCCCCCCCCCCCCCGCCTCAACCAAGCCACCGCAGACACTATGATTAAACCTTACCCGCGGTATCTTTCCTGATTCGACCGTCGCCAACAGAAAAGGGACAATCGCCACAAGGCAGACGGCGGCTTTCATTCTTGTGTGTTTTACGACTTTCTCTATTTGTGGCAACCGACGGGACAGTTGGTCTAGCCGAAGTCTGCTTTCAAAGAGGCGTGCGCGACGACAGCGGTTCGCATCAGCCAGCAGTCTGTTAGTCTCAGCCTAATGCATAATGCACCATACAGAGGAGACTCTTGCGGAAAGCAGACCAAAGAGATCAAAGTGAAGACTGAACGCTCTGAAAACCACCCCCCCCCCCCCCCCCCCTTTCATCCTCCTAACTTGGGCGGCCTAGGTGACGGGCGGGGGCATGTTCGTCGCGTATATTCACTGTGGCTGGTGCCGCCATGCAAAAACGACGATACATCATAAACAACAATTCTGTGGCTTGGTACACAATCGCATGTAAAGCAACGCTAGCAACATCCATCATGATAAATGTTCAGTTAGGGTGCTCCTAGGTGCTAGTCTATATTCTTTTACTTTTGGCTAGGCGAGAAGGTCAGACCAAGAGATGCATATTGAAATACGGTACGTGTAAACATAAAATGGGAAATATGTACCTAAACTACCGATATTAGCTTCGCTCTCAAGAGTTTTGTGGCTCCAATTAGTTTGGCCACTGAGAAACACATTGGTTCAATAGTTTTGGGTCTCCAAGTAGTATCCTCGAACTCACCCTCCCACCAAACCCACCCCTAGTCCTGGTCGGTAGCCGTCTGCCCGCATTCTTAGACTAATTAATTCCCTGAGAGACGCTTTGTAAACAGCTTCTTTCGAATCCAACACCGTGCAACAAAACTGCTTCGTTGCCTGATGCGAAGTGGCATAGTGGCTGTCGTTTCAGTGCCTTCCTTGCTATTCTACTACTCAGCGCGCTGCATATTCACCAATGCTGCACTACGGGCAGAGAGCGAACCAACAAAGACCGAAGCGAGAACGTGATCGGCGGCTGGCTGGCCAAAGAGGCCTTCCCCTGGACCCTTTCTTTGCACGTCAGAGGCCAGTGGCACTGCTCCGCCACACTGGTCGGCGACGGCACTCTCGCTATCACCGCCGCCCACTGTCTCAAGGGGTCTACTGGCGCTTTTCTTTCGAAACAACGAAATGAAATCATGATTCAAAGTTATGTTCACCACCGCCGCATTTGGCGGGTCTATCAGATCTGCCTGACGGTCCTTCCCGATTTTGCGATTCGCTTGGCTGAATTGGCTGAAATATTTGAACACGATTTCTGATTTAAGATGCCGATCACATACCCGAAGAGAAGCTTCAGAAATTCTTATGCGTTAATGAGATTTGGACAACTGAAAACCTTGACGTTGCGCTGCTGTCGAGCATGGCGTCGCACCACGATAGTGTAATTGAAAGAAGTGCTCGCCTATGTGCCCACCATCTCTGTGCCAAATTTTAGCTAAATCGGTTATATAAAAGATTTGTGCAAATTTGATGTACTCTGAAGTATTGTCGAACTCGTCTAAAGCACCAAATCTCATGAACGCAAAGGAATTTCTGAAATTTCTCTTTGGGTATGAGATCGGCATCCCAAATCCGATATCGTGTTGAAATTTCAGCCAATTCGCCATGCGGATCACAAAATCGGTAGATCTAATAGATCCGCCTAATGTGGCGGAGGTAAAAACAAGCTTAGAGTAAAAACTGGGTACCCGATGATGGTTGATTGGCATTGTATAGTGTATCGTGCATTTGAGGAGTATATTCAATATTGTGTCAGAATAGAAACTTGAGCATTTCTTCGAGGAGTATCGCCGCAGTTACCTCGAGTTTCCAAAGAAAGTTTCTGCCATTGTTGGGCATTCGATGCCTATATGGTGCTTTGGTGGGTGCTGATCCATAAATGGATCAGGAATGTTCGCCGCAGGTTCACTTTGCAATGAAGAGGGTCTAAATGGGACGACGCCCTTTTCTTTTGGGTCACAAATGCGGACGGTGACGGTACCGTTGCTGTAGATTGCAGAACCGCACAGTGAACAGACTTGCCTCGTATGGTTTTCGATTGAATAGGTGCCAAAAACATACGTTGCCGGGCACATCCATGGAAAAATATTGCTAAGTTTTAGCCATTTGAAAATGCCGAAATCTGCCTTAATTGACAAAACCCTTGAAAATATACCTAATTACGTGAATTCAAAAATCTGAAGCTACTTCATGATTACTTGGCATACTACGCCCGATACATCTACGCAACGATGTTTTGAAATTTAAGTTGTCGAGATTTGTCGAAATTTGGCAATTTTGAGAAAAGCCTTGAAAATATTCCTAAATTCCTTAATTATACAATAAAGAGCTATTTGCTAAATAGTTGCCAGACTATGCCCGACGCAACCATGCAAAAACATTCTGAAATTTGAGCTATTTGAAGTTGTCGAAATTTGGCAATTTTGAGAAAACCTTGAAAATATCACTAAATTTGTTAGTTATAAAATATAGAACTATTTGCTAAATAGTTGGCAGACTATGCCCGACACAGCCATGCAAAGACATTCTGAAATTTAAGCTATTTGAAATTGTCGAAATTTGACCATTTTGAGAAATATCTTGAAAATATCCCTATTTTCGTTAATTATAAAATATAGAACTATTTGCTAAATACTTGGCAGACTATGCCCGACACAACCATGCAAAGAAATTTTGAAATTTAAGCTGTTTGAATTTGTCGAAATTTGTGGATTTTAACAAAATCCTTGAAAATACCCCTAATTTCGTTAATTATAAAATCTAAAACTATTTTATAAATACTTGGCAGACTATGCTCGACACATCCGTGAAAAGAAATTTTGAAATTTAAGCTGTTTGAAATTGTCGAAATTTGTGGATTTTGACAAAATCCTCAAAAATATCCTGAATTTCGTTGATTATATTTGCTGAAACTATTTGCTAGCTACTTGGCAGACTATGCTCGACACATCCGTGAAAAGAAATTTTGAAATTTAAGCTGTTTGAAATTGTCGAAATTTGGGGATTTTAACAAAATCCTTAAAAATATCTTAAATTTCGTCAATTATATTCGCTGAAATTATTAGCTAAATACTTGGCAGACTATGCTCGAAACATCGGTGCAAAGAAGTTTTGAAATATAAGCTGTTTGAATTTGTCGAAATTTTGGAATTTTGACAAAAACCTTGAAAATATCCCTAATTTCGTGAATTATAAAATCTGAAACTATTTGATACATACTTGGCAGACTATGCTCGACACATCCGTGAAAAGAAATTTTGAAAGTTAAGCTGTTTGAAATTGTCGAAATTTGGGAATTTTAACAATATCCTTAAAAATATCCTAAATTTCGTTAATTATATTCGCTGAAACTATTTGCTAAATACTTGGCAGACTATGCTCGATACATCGGTGCAAAGAAGTTTTGAAATATAAGCTGTTTAAATTTGTCAAAATTTGGGAATTTTGACAAAAACCTTGAAAATATCCCTAATTTCGTGAATTATAAAATCTGAAACTATTTGATAAATACTTGGCAGACTATGCTCGACACATCCGTGAACAGAAATTTTGAAATTTAAGCTGTTTGAAATTGTCGAAATTTGGGGAATTTAACAAAATCCTTAAAAATATCCTAAATTTTGTTAATTATATTCGCTGAAACTATTTGCTAAATACTTGGCAGACTATGCTCGATACATCGGTGCAAAGAAGTTTTGAAATATAAGCTGTTTGAATTTGTCGAAATTTGGGAATTTTGACAAAAAACCTTGAAAATATCCCTAATTTGGTGAATTCCAAAATCCGAAACTATGTCACAAATTCATCGCGTCTTGTGCCCTTTCCATTTCAGCAAAAACTTTGCCGCTACGACTTGTAAATAAAAGTGTCATTTTTGACATTTTCGTATTTTAATTGTAAATATCTCGAAATAGGGAAATTAGCAACAGAAACGGACAACGGCACGTTACTCAGCGCATTCGACTCCATCGGGTGGCACTAACCGTCGTGTCTAGTTGTTCCGGACAGACACACACACAGACCCACAGACAATAGCGTCCGTATATATACTCGCCGCCCTGGGGGGCGGCGAAATAAAGTTAAGACCGACGCTAATAAATTCAGCGCCGCAGTGGAGCACTTGTCGATCCGAGCGGGAAGTTGGAGCAGGAACCGCGGCGGCCAACTTCTAGGGGTGAAACAACTCTACAAGCACCCTAAGCACAGGCGCCCAGCGAGGTACAGCAACGACATCGCCGTGCTGGTTCTGCAGAATAGAGGTCGCGTGAATCTGTTAGATGTGTATGATTGCCACACACTATCACTAACTAGGTAGCCCTCTGCATTTCTCAGTGTCGACGAAAGAGGCGGTGCCAATACGCTACAACGGCGGAATGCGTATTCCACTTATTAGCGAGAGATGTCTGGCCACTGGTTGGGGCCAAGTCGAGGACCGATCCTATCCCATCTCTATGCAGGAAGTCGCCCTTCCAGTGGTGAACTCCAGCGTCTGCCTGGAATACTTCTCCACCGACGGCAACATTGTGTGCGCCGGCGCGACCGGGAGACAAATCTGCAGTGTGGGTGATGCAGATCAAGTCGCGAGCACTTTGATGGCCACGCCCGCACGCACGCACGCACGCACGCACGCACGCACGCACGCACGCACGCACGCACGCACGCACGCACGCACGCGCGCACGCACGCACGCGCGCGCGCACGCACGCACGCACGCACGCACGCACGCACGCACGCACGCACGCACGCACGCACGCACGCACGCACGCACGCACGCACGCACGCACCCACGCACGCACGGACGCACGCACGCACCCACCCACGGACGGACGTACGCACGCACGCACGCACGCACGCACGCGCCCGCACGCACGCACGTACACGCACGCACGCACGCACGCGCCCGCACGCTGGCACGCACGCGCCCGCACGCACGCACGCACACGCACGCACGCACGCACGCACGCACGCACGCACGCACGCACGCACGCACGCACGCACGCACGCGCCCGCACGCTGGCACACACGCACGCACGCACGCACGCACGCACGCGCGCACGCACGCACGCACGCACGCACGCACGCACGCACGCGCCCGCACGCTGGCACACACGCACGCACGCACGCACGTCACATACACATAGGTAGCGCAACGTAGACGGTTACTGCCATGGAGCAACAGTACCCTTCACGCCAATCACAGGGTGACAGCGGAGGACCCCTGTCATGCGAAGACGAACACGGCTGGTACTTGGCTGGTGTGGCCTCTTTGGCCATTCCCTGCCCTCAAGGAGGGAAACCCGCCGCCTTCACCAGCGTTGGCCTTCTCTCCCACTGGATAAAGAATTATGTCCCACAGGCGGACGAAGGTGCTGCTGAGCTCTACTAATCATTTACTTTCTGTCAACATCGAAACCATGGCGGTGCACTGCATCAGAAACGTTGAGGCAATTGCCGTCTTCAGGCAATTGCCGTCTACACGGCGATTGCCTGATGCGAGAAGCAATCGCCTTTTACTTGGGAAAACGATGGCGATTGCCTGAAGACATTAAACAGACGATCACAGGACATTGTTTCGCAGCCCAAACGAGGTCTGCGTAAGAAGGTCGTTCATTTGCTGTTCAGCCTGCTTATTCCAGCCCGGTTGGTCAGCCTAGACGGCGCGAGCGTCGAGCAGGGCGGCCGTCTACAAATGGCCCATCCACTGAACGGCTCTCTCCAGTGGCTGCCCGTCTGCCACCAGGACTACGAGTGGCGATATCGCATGGCAGAAGTTGTCTGCCACTCCATCGGTTACAAGAGGAAGCCAGTGGTCATGACAGTCTACAGTCTGCCTGGCAATGTGACCACCCCTGGAGGCCTCAACGTCGTCTGCACGGGGAAGGAGAGTCACCTGAAAGACTGCAACAGGGGATTGGCCCCCTGCGACGAGTTCGTCTCCCTCGAGTGCCCGCGGAAGGGTACTCACAAAGAGGACTGAGACTAGACGCTATTGTCATTCTCGTACCCTACGCTACATACCTACGTAGATACCGCCAGTAGCCAGTCCGGTAGGATCAGAGGATTGACTTCTGCATTGCGTTACGTTGCGCATCTCTTCTACAGACTGCCACTAGAGATTCCAATACGTTCTACCGTTTATGCAGCGTGCGACATGCGCCTGAAGCCGGAATGGGACGCTAAGGCGCCGGAACGAGGCAAATTAACCTTTCCGACAACAACGGAATGGACTCTGTTAATGGCAGATTGCTATGGACTAAACTATGGAAGAGCATTGCACTGGTCCAGACGTGTGGTTCAGATGTAACAGTGTGCTGTCAGTCGGCGTCCATTGCGTGGTTCCCAGTCCACTTGCTAATAGCAACATGGCTGAATCAACTCAACGGCGAAACTATTTACATACGCCTACATACATGGGTGTGCACAGGCTTGAAGTTTGATCCTCTGATGTCGTCGATCGCTGGCAAACTTGGGCGCAAGGATCGACTCCCCTCAATCTACAGAACGAGACGTCCCATGAAAAGCTTGTCGGCGTAGTCGGCGTCTT
>JASAMZ010008799.1:30000-35000 GCA_030248115.1 Linhomoeus sp. GSCO2_2 | reverse complement strand
ACGACGACGACGACGACGACGACGACGACGACGACGACGACGACGACGACGACGACGACGACGACGACGACGACGACGACGACGACGACGACGACGACGACGACGACGACGACGACGACGACGACGACGACGACGACGACGACGACGACGGCGGCGGCGACGACGGCGACGGCGGCGGCGGCGGCGACCACGACGACGACGACGACGACGGCGGCGGCGGCGGCGACGACGACGACCACGACGACGACGACGACGACGGCGGCGGCGGCGGCGACGACGACGACGACGACGACGACGACGACGACGACGACGACGACGACGACGACGACGACGACGACGACGACGACGACGACGACGACGACGACGACGACGACGACGACGACGACGACGACGTCAACAACCAAATGACTGCTTCCACAATAGAACTGGAACACCATACTGTTGCGCTACTTCAATCCGGCCGGGGCGCACCCATCAGGCGAAATCGGCGAGGATCCGCAGAAGATCCCGAATTTGCTTCCCGCCGTGGCCCAAGCGGCCTCTGGAAAGGTACCTCATGTCGCTGTCTTCGGCGACGACTTTGACCACCCGAAATCGCCTGACCGCACCGGTAGTTGAATTTTTGCATAGTTTGTGTACTTCTGACGCAAATTACGTAACATTATCCTCAAAACAGGAGTCCGAGATTACATCCACGTGGTCGACTTGGCAAAGGGGCATTTGGCCGCGCTGAGAAAACTGGAAAAGGAGCCAAATTTGGGTCTGAAAGTGTACAATCTGGGGACCGGTTGCGGCTTCTCCGTTCTGCAAGTGATCCGCGCCTTTGAGAAGGCCGCTGGAAAGAAGGTACGCACCTACAGTAGTTGCGTCGTTATAGTTGGTACGTGTTTAAAACTGTCTGTGCGTGTGTGCAACAGTGGGTGCGTGATTAAAACGGCATGTGCAGGTTTAGAACGTCGCAGGTGTGTTTGAAACGACCGAACTGAGGTGCGTGCGTGTGCGTGTTTACTTTGCTTCGTGCCTATCATGGCTGGCGCGGCAGCGCCAGACCATAATATGTTCCATCCAGGCCGCGCGCGCCTTTTCCCATCGTCACGATATTTATTTCTCGGGCTGTGCTAGACGGAATTGGTTGAAATTTGGCACACTAAAGGACTTTATCATAAACAGATCAAAATCCAAATTTGGTGAAAATCGGTTAAGTGTAGCGAAAGTTCGTTCGCGAACTTCGCCGCGAAGGATCGCGGCGCGTTTCTTGTCCAACGGCGGGGGGTGAATTCTTCTCCGTCTTCTCCTTCTCCTTCTTCTCCTCCAGACCACGCTCTAACGTCCATCAGCATCTCGTCGCGTCGCCTTCTATTGTTTTCGCCACCCACGGTTGTGCGCGCACAGTGCAGCATCTAAGCGCCCCCCCCCCCGTTCAGGAGCCCCTGCATTACGTGCCCCAAATTTGTCCTACTCGTTTTATGCGTGCCTCAGAGTGTTCCTCCGCTCGTTCAGGAGCCCCTGCATACGTCACCCAAGATTGTCCTACTCGTCTTGTTCGTGCCTCAAGGTGTTCCCCCGCTTGTACAGGAGCCCCTGCATACGTGCCCCAAAATTGTCCTACTCGTTTTGTGCGTGCCTCAAGGTGTTCCCGTGCTCGTTCAGGAGCCCCTGCATACGTCCCCCAAAATTGTCCTACTCGTTTTGTGAGAGTGTCTCTTATAAGCCCAACCACAATCAATAAAGTCCAAGCTGCCAGTGACCTACCAGTGACCTCTAAAAGTTACATACCAGTGACCCTACCTCGTCTACGGACCACGATGTCAACGTGCTCGTCTACAGGCATACGCGGTAGAGATGAAACCTTTAGTTATTTAGTTAATTATTAGTCAGTTAAACTTAATTTAATTTGGCATCTGCAGAACCGCCTTGACGCGTAGAATTCAACGGTGACCACGACCCCCTCCGACCTACCACACATGCCCTGGGGGCAAAAGTGTCGTCTGCGAAGGGGAGTTTCGGTATACTAACAAATTGTTAACAAATTCACAACACATCAGAACCATATCAAATAAGGGTTCGTTCGAAGCGTCTCGACGAGAAGATTTCAATGGCACAAATGCCGTCGCCCCCAAATATACCACGAGCGCTATTTTTGCAACAAGCTGTTTTAAAAAAGTTGAGTTGTTTTATCAATACAGAGTGGTTTGTGAGTGTTTTAAAGTGGAAGAGTAAAAGAGTGGATACTTTTGTAAAGTATTTCAAAGCCTTTCCGATATGACGCGCGCCCGCCCGGAGTCCACTATTCATGCGCTACTTCTGACACGCTCCTTTCTGAGGGGTTCTTGCAGGGCAACATTGGGATCGCCCGGGATTATTTTTTTGAGCAAGACACACGCATTTCTGAGCGGTTGTTGCAGGGCAACATTGGGATCGCCCGGGATTAATTTATTTGCAGACAAAGTTGTTCGCAAGACAAGGGTTTAAAAAAACAAAAGTATTTCTTTAGGAATGACCGTTCAACAACTGCCTTAACGTAAGCTTTCAAACGGTCGAACGAATGCCGCTCTACAACATAAGACGAGCGAGTTAGGGCCGATTTGCTGTTTGAACCTTTGAGTTACTGTAGCTCGCCAAATTCAAACTTTCAAATCTCGACTTCTCTTAACGGAATGATTAGTGTGACGAAACCTATTCAACAAACTCAAGATCGTCTCTCTACGACAGAAGACGAGCGAGTTAGAGAAGTTTTGCGTTTTGAACTTTTGGGTTACTGTAGCTCGCGATATTCAAACTTTTGAGTTTCAACCAATAGAAGAACAAATGATCAGTGAGTCGAGAGCTATCTAGCAACTCAAGATCGTCTCTCTACAACGCACGCTGAGCGAGTTAGAGCGATTTCTATGCTAAAAACGCGAGAATGTCGCTTTTCGTGGTGCGTGTTTGCGCAATTAACACATTTTTCACGCCAAGTGAAAGAACACGTCGAGACCTTTTAGTTGACCTATCGCACGCACTCTACGACGTAAGACGAGCGTATTAGAGCCGTTTTGCGTTTTGGACTTTCAGGTTACTGTAGCGCGCGCAATTCAAACTTTTGAATTTCACCTTCTCTTAACGGAATTATCAGTGTGCCGAAACCTATTCAACGAACTCAAGATCGTCTCTCTATGACCTTGAGACGACCTTGGGCTCATTGGATAGGTCTCGACTCACTGATCATTTTGTTCTATAATGGTCAAGACTCAAAAATTTGAATTTCGCGAGTTACAGTAACCCAAAGGTTGAAAACGGAAAATGGCTCTAACTCGCTCGTCTTACCTCGTAGAGAGGCGTGCTATGGCTCATTTAAAAGCTCTCGACGTGCTCTTTCATGCTATGTAAAATTATTTTTAATTAGTAAAACACGCACCACCCAACACGCAACACGCACCAGGAAAGTTGTAGAGAGACGATCTTGGGCTCACTGGATAGGCCTCGACTCAATGATCATTTTGTTCTATAATGGTCAAGACTCAAAAACTTGAATTTTGCGAGTTACAGTATCCCAAAGTCAAAAACGAAAAACGGCCGTAATTCACTCATCGTACGTCGTAGGGCAGCGTGCGACACGTCATTTTAAAGCTCTCGACGTGTTCTTTTATGTACGTTAAATTTCTTTGTTGTTTTTTTAACCTCTTAGCTTGCGAACAGTTTTATCTTGCTCAAAAAATTATTCCCGGGCGATCCCAATGTTGCCATGCAACAACCCCTCGAAAAGGAGTGTGTCGCAAGTAGCGCATGAATAGCACGCTCCGGGCGAATGTGCTCAATACCAGAAAGGCTTCTAAAGACTTTACAAAACTTATCCGCTCCTTCACTCTTCCACTCTAAAACGCTCACAAACCACTGTGTATTAACTAAACAACTCAACTTTTTGAAAACAGCTTGCTTAGATGTAAATGATTTAAATGTACAGTACAGTCGCTGCAACTTGCGTGAAACCTTTGTCACAGGTGGGAGGTCCTACGATACATTCTAATTTCTGGAGTAGAATCGATTTAGACGTCGCGCCTCTCGTATGCCGCTCAGTGCCGCCCCGTGCATGGACTGGAAACTTTTGGTTGTCGCCTCGCCAGCAAACATCACCAGTGGCTGAAATGAAAAACAATCACACTAAAACAAAGTTGAATTTAAATTAAAAATTTGCCGAGCTGAAGTTGAATTTCAAGAACTTAGCTACATGAATTGAAGCTTGAAAGAAAGTACTATCAGTTGAACTAAAATACATAAAATTCAAAATATTAATTTGCAAAGCTAAGCTTTAATTTCAAGAAGTTCGAACTATGGTATAGTAGGCTCGAAATGACATTTTATAACCAGGTTGGCTCACTAATTACTTAGGTTTTGGCATCTATAACATTTCAATAAAGGTTGTCACATTTTATTTCACTACTGTACCTTTCTACTCCTCGAAATGGGTCGAGACAAATCGCTGTTGACAAATCCCAGTTTTGCAGCTTTTTTGGTGATATAAGAAAAGCTGCCCAGTTGAAGAGGGTCCGTTAGCCATCGAGTTCTGAACACATTCATGATTTCTGCGATTTCTGCGTTTCACGCAACTGATAATATGCTGCCATCTCTCTGGATATACACATATATGCATACATATACATACAACATACATATACATACATACCGTAAATCCTCCAATAAGCGCCCTGGACGCTTATTTTTTCGCCGCGCCTCAGCGCGGCGAGTGTATATGTTGCAGGCGATAGCCGTCTTCAGGCGATTGCCGTCTAGACGGCCATCGCCTGGTGCGTCAGGCGATGGCCGCCTTCCCCTCCAAAAGACGGCCATCGTCTGATGGGCCAGGCGATGGCCGTCTTTGAAGTAAAAGCAGTGGCAGGCGCCAGCAGGGAAGGGGCACAGCCGGCCTGAGAAGGGGGCAAAGCACACGGGGGAATGTTAACCCACTTACCGTGCTGCACTACCGGTCGCGTTAAGCCTCAGCTTCGACCCACCAGACTGCG
>JASAMZ010008799.1:0-25000 GCA_030248115.1 Linhomoeus sp. GSCO2_2 | reverse complement strand
CCGCGCCTCAGCGCGGCGAGGTGTATATATACGGATTACAATGTCTGTGTGTCCGTCCGTCCGTCCGTCCGTCCGTGGCACCGAAGTAAAATAGGTGACATATGTGGTCAAGTAGAGTCAAGGTCGCTGAGTACGGATCCGATGTCCGTTTCTGTTGCTAATTTCGCATTTTCGAGATATTCATTTCGAGATTTTCTGTATGGCTTTTGATCAGGATACCTGCATTTAGTAGTAGTGCTGTCATATGTAGCCTAATCTTGGGTTAGGAATGGTCACAGACCACATATGGTAGTGCTAGTGCTGCTGGTACTAACAAAAGGTGGGCGCTTATTGGAGGGGGGGCGCTTATTTTTTCAACCTTCCTCTAGGGGGGGGCGCTTATTGGAGGGGGGGCGCTTATTCGAGGGGGGGCGCTTATTGGAGGATTTACGGTATGTGGTCAAGTAGAGTCGAGGTCGCTGAGTACGGATCCGGTGTCCGTTTGTGTTGCTAATTTAGCATTTTTGAGATATTCGCAATTAAAATTCGAAAATGTCGAAAATCGACTTTTTCGTCTGATGCGCTAGCCGCGAAATTTCTTCAGAAATGGAAGGAGCATGGACCGCGGATAATTTGTACCACAAAAGAAATTTTTTGCAAATGTGGAATTTAATAGAAATACGCGATTATTTGTCAAAATTGCATAAATTGACTAAAATACAACGTCGTTTATTGACAAATTTGAATGCAGAAATGGAAAGGTCGCATGCCAGTCAGGATTTATGACATAGTTTTGCAGTTTTTTAAAATTGCAATTTCGAGATATTTTCAATCCAAATATGAAAATGTCGAAAATCGACTTTTTCACCTGATGATATAGCGGCGAAATTTCTTCTGAAATGGAAGGAGCATGGACTGCGGATAATTTGTAATGCAAGAGAAATTTTTTGCAAATATGGAATTCAACAGAAATACGTGATTATTTTTCAAAATTCCATAAATCAACAAAAATTGAACGTCGTTTTTTGACGAATTTGAGCGCGGAAATGGTAAGGCCGTATGCCAATAAGAATTTGTGACATAGGTTTACATTTCAATACATTCCAATTTCGAGATATTTGAATTAAAATTTTAAATAAATGTCAAAATCGATTTTCGTCTAATGGCCAGAACAGCTGTTTATTGATGATAACGATGAATGTGCACTCCGAAACAGAAATGCGTACGCTGAACACAGGAATTCGCTCGCACCAAACTTTTGGCAAGTTTTTTGTTGGATGTGGCGTTTTCACGCAGGTAGGAAACATCAGATAAACGGCGTCGTATCATGCCGATAACATATAGCGAACGCGGCGATATCACTGAGCTTCAGATCAGCTGTACAGACAAGCGTATCGTGGGGATAGGTGCACTTGGCATTAAGGTACACATTCTCAAGACACTTTCTCCAGATGCGGCTAACGATGTGTACAAAGTTCACTATACTGTTCACCAAGATTTGACAGACACAAAGTATAGGTTGAACTTTTTACACACACAGCTTGTTTACACCACCAGCTTGTTTGCATGTGAGGTGTGAAGACATTATGCTAGTATGTGTGTAAATGCCACCTCTATACATTGTCCACACCTTGATGTGGAGGGGGGAGGGGCTGGAGTTTCGAAAGACATGGTACATACATGCATACATGCTGTACATACACACATACACACATACATGCATACCTACATACATACACACATACATACATACATACTACACACATACATGCATACATACAGGGTGTTTCAGAGAAACGGAGCAAATTTCAAAGTGGAATAACTTGAGGTAGGATTGGAATTTTTTCGCTCGGCCTCAGCCGAGCGAACCCTATCAAGAGCTCGGCGTGCGTGCGTGCGTACGTTCGCACGTACGTTCGTACGTACGTACGTACGTGCGTCACGCTCGCTTCGGGCTTAATAACTCGCTCGTCCGACGTCGTAGGATGGAGTTTGAGACGTCGTCGGGTAGCCTGCTGACTCCTCTCGCCATCTGAGTGTTCAAAACTGAAATAAGTTTTCAAACTCGCGCGCTACAGTATCCCAAAGTGGGGTCCATTTTAAGACAAAAGTTGACCGAAGCTGGTCAAATCGCATATCAAAGTGAAGCGCTCGAGCTCCTGAGCGCGAATCCGACAACAAAAGTTTCAAAAGTTTAAACAGAGAGCTACAGTAACCAAAACGCGTCGAAAACTGGAAACTACACGCTTGCTTCGGGCTTAATAACTCGCTTGTCTGACGTCGCTGGGTTGAGTTCGACACATCGACCGGTAGCCCTCGGACTACTCTCGCCATCTGAGTGTTCAAAACTGAAATAAGTTTTCAAACTCGCGCGCTACAGTATCCCAAAGTGAGGTCCATTTGAAGACAAAAGTTGACCGAAGCTAGTCAAATCGCATATCAAAGTGAAGCGCTCGAGCTCCTGAGCACGAATCCGACAACAAAAAGTTTTTAAAGTTTAAGCAGAGAGCTACAGTAACCAAAACGCGTCGAAAACTAAAACCGACACACTTGCTTCGGGCTTCATAACTCGCTTGTCTGACGTCGCTGGGTTGAGTTCGACACATCGACGGGTAGCCCTCGGACTACTCTCGCGAACTGTGACGTCGAAATAATATCAAGTTTTAAAAATTGCGCGCAACAGTATCCCGAAGTAATGTCCGTGAAATCTCAAAACTTCATCGAACCTAGTTGAATCGCATATCAAAATGAAGTGCTCGACCACCTGAGCAAGAATCCGACAACAAAAAGTTTCAAAACGTCAATGAGAGGGCTACAGTAACCAAAACGCGATGAAAACTGCAGATTTTGGTTTGTTATATCTTGGCACTCGTGCGTTGTAGAGCGGCTGTCTTGACATCGCTGAAGAAGTCACTGCAAGCCAACATCAAATCATGCTCACAATTAACCTGTAGTTTTGCGTTAGATTCCAGTGTCTTTTTTTAAATTAGTCTGAAAAGATGATTTTCTTGGTGTAAAGAATTAAACTCGAGCGATACCAATGTTGCGTAGCAAGACCACTCCAAAAAGTGTAGTCGCGAGGAGAGTCAAAGACGTGCACGAAACCGGAAAGGGCCTTGCTACAATCTCAGTAAAAATTTAAAGCTCAAAACCACTCCGCTTTTTAAAAGAGACTTGTTTGACGCGGTTTGTGGCGTTCGAAAGCCAATGCTTGTGAGTTTTTTTGCTGAAAGAATCAGCGTTCACTATACTCTAGGGGCGCTGCTGCGGAGGTCACGGTAATTTTCGGCTTTTTCCACTTCCGCCCAGAACGAATATTTCCAAAATCGGTTCTTATCACAAGAGAATCTCTCAGAATTTGCAGTGGCAAGTTGTTCTGAAGTTCCTGCTAAAATGGCGGGTTTTTCAGCCAAAGAACTGGCAAGCATTTCGCGCGTGACGTCCGCGAGTGGCTGGACGAAAACTTTGAGGACAAATGGATTGGCCGGCGCGGACCTGTGGAGTGGCCGCTGAGGTCGCCCGACTTGACCCCTTGCGACTTCTTTCTCTGGGGCTATCTGAAGAGTTTCGTCTACAGTCAGAAGCCTAGAGACGTTGACGACCTCAAAGAAAAGATTCGCGAGGCCTGTGCCTGACCAAGAAATCATCGATCGATCTTTGGTAGAGTAAAAAAATCGCCTTCAAAAATGCGTCGAGGCGGAGGCGGCCATATCGAGCAGTTGTCTTGACTGATTTGTCTTGTTCTTTCAGCAAAACCAGGCAAGTCGTCCGGGGGACGCAGTATACTCCACAAATTTGAACTCCTACGCATAGTGACTCCTCTGCTGTTGTGGCCTCCTGGCACCCCCAATCGCAAAAGCAATGCTGAATTCGTGATCTACATCCCAAAATACCTCGGATTCGACATACAACACCCCTAGTTTCCTATGGACTCCGGGAACTGAAATTCTGCACTTGGGGTACGGTAGCATAGAAATTCGTCGTAGGTACGTTCAAACATCATCTATACACTGAACGGATGCCAAATTCGTAATCAGCGCCCCCGAAAACCCCGAAATCGAGCATAATATTGGCAAAGTCGACCCGACGCCCAAAATTCAAACCGACGCGGCAGGGATACTGTAGCTCTGCAAATTTTTCAAAAATACTTTTCTGGGCCAGGTTTAAGCGCAGAATCGTTTGAAACCATTTTTGGAACGATTCGGCAACGCATTCGAGCGCTATAGACGCCGAAATGCGAAAATCGCAATTTTCGACCCCGGAGTCAAAAAAGTTGCAGGAAAATAACTTTTTTGTGTTTCGATCGATTTTTCCCGTTCATGGGCCATTCGATAGAGGACATCTGGGAAGGAGCAACAAAAGCGGTCTCCCCGCTCTAGCTGCTACCTAGCTCGCACAGCAACCCGACAAAGTCGGAAAAGGAGCAAAAATCGCGAATTTTTCAAATTTGGCGCCAAAATGGGTCCCGCAGCGATCCAATTCTTTTTTTCCGTGTTCGGCACTATCGAGTACTACAACATATCAAAAGATAGTATATACCATTATATGCAACTTTTTCGAGTTCTACCTTGCCCAACCCATTTTTCAGTACTTTGAAAATTTAAATTTTTGAATTTCCCGCCAACGGGGTCCCGCAGCGTGACCCCGTTTGGTGTCCACCCTGCCCACTTACTAGGCCTACCCAACGCAAAAGACCGTTTGCAAATCGGCCCCTTCACGCGCGAACGCCGTTGACTGTAATTTTCTGCTTTCGCGCACAAACGCTATATACTCCACACTTTTTTGTGGAGTATAAAAACTCACAAGCATTGGCTTTCGAACGCTACAAACCGCGTCAAAAATTTCTATCCTACCTCAAGTTATTCCACTTTGAAATGTGCTCCGTTTCTCTGAAACACCCTGTACATATGCAAACCTACATACCTGATGACTTTAGTCGGCTCTGTAATCGTGCTATCGCCTAAATAGCGTCTCAGAACGTCAGCCGCTTGGGTGGCTATTGCCTTGTCGCTCATAGTGTCCATCAGTTTTGCATGACTCGCCCCAACCCACCAGAACAGCGTTGTGTTGGAGTAATAGACCTTTTCAAATTTCTGGAAAATCCCCGCGAATGGATCTTTGGACTGAAAAAATCGCTATACCGTTTAAAAGAGGCGTCATAGTTACTGCTGGAAATTACAGTATGAATATTACAGTCTTCAGAGGAGGCAGAAGGGCGTAATGCACCAATTCTCGAGATGAGTCGTTCCAAAGTGGCTTGTCCCACTGTAGGAACAGCTTCTCAAGTGGGCCGTAGCCTAAAGAAAATTTGGCCTACTTTTTCTTGTATTTTAATTCAATATTCGAATTGACATGTTTCTTTTAATTTGATGTTGATTAAATCAGTGTGTTTAAATAATTAAAATACTGTTTCACTTAAAAAATTTAGTATTTATCAGTTTCAATCAATATTGATCAATTATCTGGTAGTAATCAATGAATTTGCGCAAAACCCGTTGCAAAATGTAGTGTAATCAGAGGTATGTACATACTGTATGTAGCACCAGTGCAGCCTGTTGTGAAATGCTGAGGCACCAATCTACAAATGCAATTTGGCATCTCAACAAAATAAATCTCAGTGTTGTAATTCAGAAATAGATACCCATTAGTTGAATCGCCTTTCTCTTCCTCCTAGGAATCGCCGGTCTGAACAATTGTCTGTAGTGCTTCTTCAAATAGCCCAAGGATGAAGTGACAATAACGTGGTCGAATTCCTCTGTTTTAGTCTGTCCATTCTTCCTTTTCATTCTGACACGCACCCTCGGACCGCTGTAGTCGATTCGTGTGACTCGAGTGTTAAGAAAGAGTGTACTCTTTCTAGCTCTTCGTCTGTAAGCCTCAATAACTTTGGTGAAGCCATCGGGCTTTGTGTTATAGTCCACGTAATTGTCTTCGTCGCTCCTTCGCCAGTTCTCGATGCTGAGCTGTAGACATGGGTGGGTGAGTGAGTGAGCGAGCGAGTGAGTGAGTGAATACATACATACATATGTGTGGCTCACATCTCTCCAGTCCGTCGTTCCATGAAACATCGACTTGACTTCATCAAGCAGCCTCTTCAACCTCCTGAACCAATCCCTCTTCCTTTCACTGCTCAATTGCTCTTCAAACTCCCTCCAATCCTTGTCGTACAGCTCCCCAACGGACTTGCCGTCATACTCCTCTTCATAGGGGTGTTCTCCATACTTTTCACTCGTCCTTTCTTCCAACTCGTTGACTCTCTTCCAAAAAGGGCTCGGCAAGGACCTGACCCTATCCGAGGGGTGTAGAAATACCTTGCCACGGAATTCTGAGGGTATGACTTCACTGTCGTACTCGACAAAGTCGTCGTCGCCGGGGAAAAGGTTAATGCCTTCCTCCCGTGCCAGTGTGAGAATAGGGTTGTATCCCACGACCAGGTGAACGTACTGTGCCCCCAGTTGAACCTGCAAGCCGCCTGAAAGAATAGTGTAATGTAACAAACAATGAAGAATCGGGTTGAGCGCGTCAGCGCTCAACCCAATTTGTTCGGCCGGAGGCCAGTGCGCCCCCGGGTACTAGGGGTTAGTACTACTACGTCATATAGGTAGACTTAACCGATCGGGCTGAAATTTGCACCATAGATGTTCATAGTAACAAGAAGTATTGTGCTAAAATTTCAGTCAGATCGGTTGAGTGGTTCCGGAGATATTAAACAAAAACTGTCGAAAAATTCAGCGATCTTAATCTAATTGCCAGGTTTTCGGCCTCGTTCTCGCGAACGGTACTAGCTAGGGCAGTGGTTTATGGCTCGTTAGAACCGTCCACTAACCGCATTTATTATGTTAAAAAATCACAGAGATCGGTTGAGTATTGCGGTCGTAGGCCCCGATAAAAAAAATAAAAAGTCCCGACTCCAAGACGGCCGAGCTCTGGTAGTGCACGCTGGGATGCCAGTCGATGTAATCTACCAAAGAGCACTAAAGGGCGAACTAAAGTGTAAAACATTTCATCTTTTTAAGTCGTCTCACTAAAAAGTTACGCGGTGGCAAAAGTCCCCCCGAGTACGGGTCTGGGGCCTGGCTCAAGACGGCCGAGCTCTAGTGGTGCATGGGGCCGCCAGTCCATGCAATCTACCAAAAAGCACCATAGGGCGAACTAAAGTGTAAAACATTTCATCTTTCTAAGTCATCTCGCTAAAAAGTTACGCAGTGGCAAAGGTCCCCCCGAGTACAGATCCAGGGCTCGGCTCCAGACGGCCGAGCTCTACTAGTGCAGGCTGGACCGCCATTCGAAGTTGTGAGGCAAAGACCATCATATGGTGAACAAATGTGTAAAACATTTCATCTTCCTAGGTAGTTTGGTTCTTGAGATATGGATGTCCAAAGGTTGGAACCAGTACAGTATGACACCATAGCAAAATCGTAAATTCGTATAGTCGATGTTAAAATGAACGGTGGAGTGGTGATATGTATTGGAGGTGTTGTTGGTGGACTCTAGAAGGGTGGTGGGTGGCAGAATGACATTACGACGAAATCGTAAATTCGTATAGTCGATGTTAAAATGAACTGTAGAGTGGTGATATGTATTGGAGGTGTTGTGGGTGGACTCTAGAAGGGTGGTGGGTGACAGAATGACATTATGACGAAATCGTAAATTCGTATAGTCAATGTCGAAATGAACTGTAGAGTGGTGATATGTATTGGAGGTGTTGTGGGTGGACTCTAGAAGGGTGGTGGGTGACAGAATGACATTATGACGAAAACGTAGATTCGTATAGTCAATGTCGAAATGAACTGTAGAGTGGTGATATGTATTGGAGGTGTTGTTGGTGGACTCTAGAAGGGTGGTGGGTGACAGAATGACATTATGACGAAATCATAATTCGTATAGTTGTATAGCTGTCTGTGCATCCAACCTCCTGAGGCCAGACCTGTCTGTGCATCCAACCTCCTGCGGCCAGACCTGTCTGTCCATCCAACCTCCTGTGGGGTTTTCGAGGACACAGAACACAAATCCAGTGCTTGTTTCTGGATTCGAGCTGCCCTTCGCTCATGACCTCAATGGTACCCACTCCTGCACACCTGTCCGTGAGGAGGAACCCCTCACCCACCCCCCCCCCCCACTCCCGCTGAAGGTGTCCACTTCGTGGACATGGACAGGGAGTGTATTCTAGGAAAGTTCCCCCCCCCCCCCCGAGTGGGGGGTAAGGACAGGTGAATTTGTTCGGGCTGAAGTTGAACAGGCTGTGTATCTCAGATGACTCCTCAGCCTCTAAGCTACACGAACAAATTCAGCGTGCTCTGTTTGCGGGTGCCAAACTCGCTTCAGATTGAGCAGTGCAGCTCTGAATTAGCACGAAGTCCTAAGTACTTCGATTCGATGCATCGTGTTGGCATGTGATGGCATGGCACTGTCTATGCGTGTGGGTTAGTGGGTGCACAGACGCACGGCGCCTGTTGATGTGGGAATGTGGGTGGGGGGGGGGGGGGGGGGGGGGGAGGGCGGTTGGGTCATTGCACTTGCACATGTTTCGCTGCACTTACTGCATACGTTGCGTTGTTTGAGTGCTGCAGTGCTAGACACCAACTCGCGTTTCGTCAGTGGTGAGTGAGGCGCGTACCCGCCTGCGCGTTGCGCCTATGTGAGAACCGTCGTGCGTGTGAGCAGAGCACGCTGAATTTGTTCGTGTAGCTTAGAGGCTGAGGAGTCATCTGAGATACACAGCCTGTTCAACTTCAGCCCGAACAAATTCACCTGTCCTTACCCCCCACTAGGGGGGGGAACTTTCCTAGAATGAAAATAACTTGAAGAAGATCAAATGAAATTGAGCGAAGTTGCACACGCTGTTGCCATGTACTACTTTAGAATGGAAGTAAGTTATTTGGTAAAACAAGCTCCGATTGTTGAGTTTGTATTGTGACCGCCATTGTGAATAGTAGCGTTCTTTAGAGAGTGCGAGAACTTGCCGCTTTTATTTGCTCTGCTTCACGAGTTCCTCCTTCGCAAGAGGGTATTGCACAGCAATATTGATGTCGCCCGGGATTTGGTTTTTAGAGGAAGAAACTTATCTTTGCAGCCCCCTTTAAAAGTCGCAATGTTTTTCAAAAAAGTTTTGGCACAGTATAAAAGAGGACGGCACGAGCTTTTATTTGCCATATCGATCGACGTTCTACGACGAAAGCCAACATTTTTGACACCGCACGAAAGACTTCGCGAGACTTTATTTGACGTGTCGATCGACGCTGTACAATGTAAGACGAGCGAGCTAGAGCTGCTTTTGTGCTGAAAATGCTGAAAGCATTGATTTCCGTAGTGCGTATTTTACTCATTGCAAAAATGTTTGATGCCGTACGAAAGACCACGTCGCGGGCTTTCATTTGACGTGTGGATCGACGCTTTACGACGTACCACGAGCGAGTTAGAGCCGTTTCGCGTTTTCGACCTTCGGGTTACTGTGACTTGCGAAATTCAAATTTTTTAGTCTCGACACCGGTTATGACTAATGATCAGTGAGCCAAGAACTATCGAATGAGCCCAAGATCGCCTCTCTCCGACTTACCAACGCCGAGATCTGAGAGCGTCACATACGTACGCACGCACGCACGCGGAGCTCTCGTACCGTATGGTGTCGCCCGGCTGAGGCCGGGCGAAATAAAACAGAAGCAAGCGTCGAAGTTTGCAAGTGTCAACCTGAGACATCATCTTTGACCCTTCCACCGATTCTGTCGCTTCCTTCTATCAGCGTGACATGTTCAAAGCCAAATTTGTTCATCAGTTTGTCCACCGCGGCTAGGCCAGCTGTTCCCGCCCCGACCACGCAAAGTCTTGCCGATTTTCTATCAGCCGACGACACTCCAGAACCTCGTGAGGAAGGCATAGAAACATGGCAACTTTGTCCAAGACGTAATGATACACAGAGTAGCACACACGCTTGAGATAGAGTCCACTCAAACTTCATATTGGCATGGGGTAGGCGCGTTTCCGAATAGCCTGCACTGAATATAGATGCGCAGGTGTAAAAATTCTTAAATGCGTCGTATGCGTATTTTCTGAAGCCATACCGCGGTATATGCCTATGCATATGAGCCACCGTAATCTCAGACCAGTAACTAGACAGCAATTATCACAAATCCGCATGGTAGCAGCGCGCATGCAAAATGAGGGCGGCAGGGAAAAATTTTGCGATTTCCAGCTTCCCTTACAACAAAATTTGTAATGTGCTTACAACATCTGCGCCGTATACAAATCTAACGACAAGTGTATGTAGCTTCAGAAAAGGCACATCTTTCATGGAAGGAACTGCTGTATTATACGGGGCTCCTTGATTGTTCATACGCATTCAAATACGCATTAATATTTGAATGCGTATGAGTATGCGTATGCGTATGCGTAGAGCTAGTGAATGGGTATGCGCAAACGTACGGTATACGCACATACGTGCAAGCGCCAACCCGGCTACGGGGGGGGGGGGGTATTTGCCCCTTGGAGGGGGGGGGGGGGGGGTGGTCCGGGACCCGCTGGAGGGGGGGGGGGGGGGGGGGGGGGGTCGGACGACCAAAAATCGATACCAAAAGAGTACCAAAATTTTCGAAAAATTGCCCAAAAATGCACAAAAATCGCTAAAAATCGCTTAAATTTGACCAAAAATAGACAAAATACAGCGCCGTAGGCGAAATTTTGGGCATTTTTAAGCGCCGCAGGCAAAAATTTTGGCATTTTTAACCGCCGCAGGCAAAAATTTGTGACATTTTTAAGCGTCGCAGGCGAAAATTTTTGGAGGGGGGTTGTTGGAGGGGGTAGGGGGGGGGGGGTACACCTCCGGCTATCCCCCCCCCCCCCCACCCCCAGTTACACGTATGTAAACGCATTCAAAAATAAATCGCTATACCGAGAAATGCGTATGTGTATCGGTATACCGTCCGCATCTATAGCGCAGCGTACGTAAGAGTGCGGTCGCGCAGAAGTTACTCGGTCTTGACAGAGAGAAGGTTCGCTGTCGCGAGACGGCACTTGTTCCGCCCGACTGAGTTCGTTTCGGTGCCGCCGCCGCCGTTGTAATACCCGTTGCAATACTCTCTTACTTACGAAAGAGAAACTCGCGAAGCGGAGCAGGTAAAGCGGAGCGATTAGAGCGGCAATTCGCCACACTCCTCATGCATAGTACATTTCATGTAAAATGCCCACAGGGCAGACAAGTTATAGCAGTGACTCTCACGAGAGTAAGATAGGCACTCCGCGTGGTTGTTTTAGTAGACGGGGGCACAGCAAACCTTTGGAGCGCAATAATTCTCACTAAACCTGTTTTATCCCTCAGCTCATACCCAAATCATACCGTTTCCGGTAACATTTCCGGGCCGGGCCGGGCGGGCCGGCGGACCCAGACGGGCCGGGCCAGGCCGAACAAGTCTCTTTTAAAAAGCGGAGTGGTTTTGAGCTTTGAATTTTCACTGAGATTGTAGCAAGGCCCTTTCCGGTTTCGAGCAGCGCCTTAGACTCTCCTCACGACTACACTTTTTGGAGTGGTCTTGCTACGCAACATTGGTATCGCTCGGGTTTAATTCTTTACACCAAGAAAATCATCTTTTCAGACTAAATTAAAAAAAGACACTAGAATCTAACGCAAAACTACAGGTTAATTGTGAGCATGATTTGATGTTGGCTTGCAGTGAGCTCTTCAGCGATGTCAAGACCGCCGCTCTGCAAAGCACGAGTGCCAAGATATAACAAACCAAAATCTGCAGTTTTCATCGCGTTTTGGTTACTGTAGCCCTCTCATTGACGTTTTGAAACATTTTGTTGTCGGATTCTTGCTCAGGAGGTCGAGCGCTTCATTTTGATATGCGATTCGACTAGGTTCTATGAAGTTTTGACTTTTTGCGGACATTACTTCAGGATACTGTAGCGCGCAATTTTTATAACTTGTTATTATTTCGACGTCACAGTTCGCGAGAGTAGTCCGAGAGCTACCCGTCGATGTGTCGAACTCAACCCAGCGACGTCAGACAAGCGAGTTATTAAGCCCGAAGCAAGCGTGTCGTTTCCAGTTTTTGACGCGTTTTGGTTACTGTAGCTCTCTGTTTAAACTTTTGAAACTTTTTGTTTTCGGATTCGTGCTCAGGAGTTCGAGCGCTTCACTTTGATATGCGATTTGACTATCTTCGGTCAACTTTTGTCTTAAAACGGACCTCACTTTGGGATACTGTAGCGCACGAGTTTGAAAACTTATTTCAGTTTTGAACACTCAGATGGCGAGAGTAGTCCGAGAGCTACCCGTCGATGTGTCGAACTCAACCCAGCGACGTCAGACAAGCGAGTTATTAAGCCCGAAGCAAGCGTGTCGTTTCCAGTTTTCGACGCGTTTTGGTTACTGTAGCTCTCTGTTTAAACTTTTGAAACTTTTTGTTTTCGGATTCGTACTCAGGAGCTCGAGCGCTTCACTTTGATATGCAATTTGACTAGCTTCGGTCAACTTTTGTCTTAAAATGGACCCCACTTTGGGATACTGTAGCTCGCGAGTTTGAAAACTTATTTCAGTTTTGAACACTCAGATGGCGAGAGGAGTCCTCAGGCTACTCGACGATGTCTCAAACTCCACCCTACGACGTCAGACGAGCGAGTTATTAAGCCCGAAGCGAGCGTGACGTACGTACGCACGTACGTACGTACGTACGTACGCACGCCGAGCTCTTGATAGGGTTCGCTCGGCTGAGGCCGAGCGAAAAAACCCCGGCCCGTTGACACCTCTACCCCCCTCCACGTGACGTCATGTGAGCGCAGGGTGGCCAATAGAAACTGAAACTAGTTTCTGTTTCAGTTCCAGTTGCAATCGGTTAACTGAAACTGAATTGAAAGTGGCACGGCCTGCATAACTGTAACTGAAACTGAAACTCCCAGTTAAGTTTCAGTTATTTGAGGGCTAAATTTTGCATGTTCTTGTCAAGATTTCCGAAATTTCCTGCAAATTTAACTTTGAACGATATTAATCTGCTTCAATTTCGCCACGAATTGTGATACTGATGTGTGATGGTGTGACTCCACAATCAAAAACTGCTACTACTGTATTTATTCGCAAAATTTTGACGCCACAACATTGCTTTACCCATGTAATTGCGGATTGCGCTATTCTGCTCCTTTAATAACTGAAACTCGCAAAGCGGCGTAACAGTAATTGAAACTGAAACTGAAACTCGGGCAACGTAATAACTTAAATTGAAACTGAAACTTAAACTAATTTGACTTTCTATTGGTCACCCTGTGTGAGCGTTGTCTTCCCCGCGTTCCTTCCGCCGGTGTTTGACGTTTACCACTGCGACTTCGTATGTATGTGCATAACGCAGAAGCCGAAGAGCGTCGTGAATCTTCTTCGCAATGCAAAATGGGGCAAGGCAGTGAAAGCAAAGTGATAGGAAGGGGTGGGATTTTTTCGCTCGGCCTCAGCCGAGCGAACCCTATCAAGAGCTCGGCGTGCGTGCGTGCGTACGTGCGTGCGTACGTGCGTGCGTACGTCACGCTCGCTTTGGGGTTAATAACTCGCTCGTCTGACGTCGTAGGGTGGAGTTTGAGATATCGTCGAGTAGCCTGCGGACTCCTCTAGCCACCTGAATAGTCAAAACCAAACTTAGTTTTCAAAATCGCGCGCTACAGTATCCCAAAAGGGTCCATTTTAAGACAAAAGTTGACCGAACCTAGTCAAGTCGCATATCAAAATGAAGCGCTCGAGCTCCTGAACAAGAATCCGACAACAAAAAGTTTCAAAAGTTTAAATAGAGCGCTACAGTAACCAAAACGCGTCGGAAACTGGTGATTTTGGCATAGTCGCGGGCTTTATAACTCGCTCGTCTGACGTCGTAGGATGGAGTTTGAGATATCGTCGGGTAGCTTGCGTATTCCTCTCGTCACCTTAGTGATCAAAACTAGAAAATGTTTTAAAAATCGCGCGCTACAGTATCCCAAAGTGGGGTCCACGAGAAGTCAAAACTTCATCAAAACCTAGTCGAGTCGCATATCAAAATGAAGCGCTCGAACTCCTGAGCAAGAATCCGACAACAAAAAGTCTCAAAAGTTTAAATACAGACCTACAGTAACCAAAACGCGTCTGAAACTGGTGATTTTGACTGGCATAGTAGTGGGCTTTATAACTCGCTGGTCTGACGTCGTAGGATGTAGTTTGAGGTATCGTCGGGTAGCGTGGGACTCCTCTCGTCACCTTAGTGGTCAAAACTATAAAACGTTTTCAAAATCGCGCTCTACAGTATCCCAAAGTGGGATCCACGAAAAGTCAAAACTTCATGGAACCTAGCAGAAGTCGCATATGAAATTGAAGCGCTCGAGCTCCTGAGCACGAATTTGACAGCAAATAGTCTCATTAATGTAAATAAAGAGCTACAGTAACCAAACGCGTCAGAAATTGGTGATTTGGTTGTGTTGTATCTTGGCACTCGTGCGTTGCAGAGCGACGGTTTTGACATCGTTGAAGAGCTCACTGCAAGCCAACATCAAATCAAACTCAGAATTACTCTGTAGTTTTGCGTTAGATTCCAGTGTCTTTTTTTAAATTTGGTCTGACAAGATGATTGTCTTGGTGTAAAGAATTAAACCCGAGCGATACCAATGTTGCGTAGCAAGACCACCCCAAAAAGTGTAGTCGCGAGGAGAGTCAAGACGCTACACGAAACCGGAAAGGGCCTTGCTACAATCTCAGTAAAAGTGCAAAGCTCAAAATCGCTCCGCTTTTTAAAAGAGACTTGTTGTAGATGCAGTATCCATTTCCAAACGAGTAATAGCTTATACCATTCGTCTTATCACCTCCAGTAATGTTCAGAGACTCGAACAGCTGGAGGAAAGCCTTAGTGTACCTACCATTTTCATAGTCCATGGTCACATCATCGCGAGGGAAAGTGAGAGAACCTGCAATCACTTTGTACTCTTTGAGATTATGATGGTTGAAAGCCAGCGGGTTTTGGGCCAGGTTTCCATGGTAGGCATCTTGGGAGACCAATCCAAACATGACTCGCCTTGGCAGCGACCATTGGAAATGAGGGTAGGTTGCAAGTCTTTTCTGCCCACGTCAACTGGCAGCACTCGCATTTGCACCCTTCGAACAGGGTACTTGGCAAAACTTCTTATTATTTCGACGTCACAGTTCGCGAGAGTAGTCCCAGGGCTACTCGCCGATGTGTCGAACTCAACTCAGCGACGTCAGACAAGCGAGTTATTAGCCCGAAGCAAGCGTGTCGTTTCCAGTTTTCGACGCGTTTTGGATACTGTTAAAACTTTTTTTGTCGGATTCGTGCTCAGGAGCTCGAGCGCTTCACTTTGATATGCGATTTGACTAGCTTCGGTCAACTTTTGTCTTTAAATGGACCCCACTTTGGGATACTGTAGCGCGCGAGTTTGAAAACTTATTTTTGGTTTGACTACCCAGGTGGCTAGAGGAGTCCGCGGGCTACTCGACGATGTCTCAAACTCCACCCTACGACGTCGGACGAGCGAGTTATTAAGCCCGAAGCGAGCGTGACCCACGTACATACGCACGTACGCACGTACGTACGTATACGCACGCCGAGCTCTTGATAGGGTTCGCTTGGCTGAGGCCGAGAGTAAACAAGCTGTGTGTGTAAAAAGTTCAACCTATACTTTGTGTCTGTCAAATCTTGGTGAACAGTATAGTGAATTTCATTCGCAGAATTAGCCGTATCTAGAGAAGGTATCTTGAAAACGCGTACCACAATTCAAGTGCAGCCATTACTACGATACGGTTGTCTGTACAACTGATCTAAAGCTCAGTGATATCGCCGCGTTCGCTATATGGTATCGGCATGATACGACGCCGTTCATCTGAAGTTTAATACCTGTGTGACTACGCCACATCGTATAAAAAACTTGCAAACTGTTTGGTGCTGTCGTTCTCTGCCAGGAATTTTGTTTGGTGTACGTATTTCTGCGTCATGCCGCTTTTGTCAATTTATTGAATTTTGGCAAATTGTGGCGTATTTCTATGCAATTCCACAATTGCAAACAATTTTGTTTGTGTTACAAATTATCTGCGGTCTATGCTCTTGCCATTTCTGTAGAAATTTCGCCGATAGCTCATCAGGCGACAAGTCGATTTTCGACATTTTCATATTTTAATTGTGAATATCTCGAAATTGCAATATATTAAAGCTGTAAAACTATGTCACAAATTCTTGTTGGAGCACGACCTTTCTATTTCTGCATTCACATTCGTCAATGAATGACGTTCTATTTTCGTCAATTTATGGAATTTAGACAAATAATTGCGTATTTCTATGGAATTCCACGTTTGAAAAAAAATTTTTTGTGTTACAAATTTTCCACGGCCTATGCACTTTCCATTTCTGAAAAAATTTCGCCGCTAACTCATCAGGCGAAAAAGTCGATTTTCGACATTTTTATATTTTATTTGCAAATATCTCCAAATTGCAAATTTTCAGAACTGAAAAACTATGTCACAAATTCTTACTGGCTTACGACCGTTCAATTTCTGCATTCACATTCGTCAATAAATGACGCTCTATTTTTGTAATTTTATGAAATTTTGACAGATAATCGCGTATTTCTATTAAATTCCACATTTTAAAAAAATTTCTTTTGTGTTACAAATTGTCCACGTCCTATGCTCTTTCCACTTCTGATTAAATTTCGCCGCTAGCTCAGCAGGCGAAAAAGACGGTTTTCGACATTTTCATATTTTAATTGTAAATATCTCCAAATTGCAATTTTTCAAAACTGAAAAACTATGTCACAAATTCTTATTGGCTCACGACGACCTAAGGGTATACAGTATCAACTCCAGCCGTTGTGAAGCAAGCTCTCCGTCTGCGGCACGAAGATGGTGTAGCAGTTGCCGTACGTGGGGTGGGTCCAGCGACTGAAGTTTCTCGGATGGCACTGGAGGCCGCCGAAGCTGCACTGCAGCAGCATATCTTTCATCAGGTGGCCGTCCTTCTTGAAGTTGACCTGTGGTGGGAGAAGTGGGGTACGCATTAAGTAAATTGCGAAAGTTTCCAATTGACGAGTAGCGCACTTGGAATTGGTAGGCGTTGTAGAAGGCGGCCGCCTTCAACTCGTCCTCCTTGACCACCTCGTGGTCGCCGGGATTCTTGTCCATGACGCCCTCGTGGACGTCCCAGTCGTGGATCACGTTCGTCATGTTCACCTCGCGCAGCTCCATCGCGAAGTCGGCGATGGCTTCCTAAAGTATCAGCCACTTAGTTAATACTCCGGTAAGACCCTCTCTTGACCTCCGCCTTCTGGACCACGACCCAGAAGATTGGGAAGGGGCTGGGGGCTTATCAGAGTATTTACGGTATTCTGAGCTACAGTACTTGCCAACATTGATCTCCACAGCGCTTACATTCTCCATGAGAGCGGATTTTCGAATGGGGTTGAGGTTGCAGAGGCTGACGGCCGGGAAGCGGGCGTCCGACGCGTGCTGTATGCGCACCATCGTGCTGGTGGGGAAGGAGAAGTACTTGTAGACCGAGACGTAGATGGAAAGAATGCAGCCGATCCACGCCAGGCAGACAGCGATGAACCAGAACGCCTGTGAACGTAAACTCTGAGCTTTGCTGTATTCACTGAAATAAGCATAATAATAACTATAATAACAAATAATAACAAATAATAACTATTCCAAGCACATCGTTTACCCGGCCGAAGAATCCGGCCGCCAGGAAGAAGCTGAGAAATCCGTGCGCCGAGGTGTTTTGGGTGAAGTCGGCGAGAATGTTGGCGCGCCGCTTGTTCATCTTGGCAGCTCTTCAAGCTGGGCTTGTGCTAATATCGACCAGAATCAGGACACAATCCGTTGGCTTGTAGGCACTCGTGAGGGTGGTCTACCTTTGGGAATGGGAGAACGTTCACTGTGCCTGCCCATGCGTCATTGCCCTTGTGGAGGCGACCCACCATGCGCCATTGGAGGGGGGCGCCAGTTATGAACGGTTCCTGCGTCCAATCATCGAGCGAGTGGTGTGCGCCTTCCCGAAAACAGATAGACTGAAACTGCGTTGCGCGGAGACCTGTCGCCACAGCAGCAGTAGAAACTGTACGCACAAATGATCGACGACATTTAATGACGAGACACACAAACTGGAGCATAAACCAACCATACTTTCATCATTCAAGTCAACATTGACGGCAAACGGAACAGCCAACTTGACGACCGACAAGCTGTGTAGGTAGTCACAACAACACGCTAGATTGAACACGGCTTTCAACTAAATTGACTTCCAACCTAGCGCAGCGTCAAGAGGGCAGATACATGTATGGGTACTGAATTATATTGACTTACGGTCGACGATGTGGTGAGCCGGACGCATACCCATTGCTTACCTTGATAGCCTACTAACCTGGACTCGCTTGACGGCACACCAGCAGAGCACAAGTATTACTTACACTGTAGGCACTAAAATAAGTACCAACGTTAGGAAATGACACCATTGTTTTGAGGGCGAGACGAACAACGCGCGCGTTGTGACTTTTTTGTCGCGGACTTATAGCAGGCCGATGCTCTCCACTCTACTCGTCGCTGAGGTGTGTCATGCGCGCGAGGGGGCTGATGGGCAGCGCCTTCTTCTGGGAGCCGGTCGAAGGGCCCTTCTCGGGAACCGAAGAGTGTGAAGCGTCGGCGCCGTCCACTTTTATGGTGGGCAGCTGCTGCTGGCCGTCGGCGTCGGTGGAGGGCGTGGCCTTCGACCTTCGACTGGGCAGGACGGCCATCGACTGGGTGCGCCCAGGGTGCTTGAGGCTCATGACGGCGCTGCTGAGCTTGCGGAACTGGGACTCCTTGTGCTTCAGCTGGATCTCCTCGTACTCCGTCTGGCTGAGGAAGGCGCGCCTCTCGTCCGTGATCCCGGAGGCGACGCGCTTCATCTTGTTCTTGGGCACCGACTCCTGAAGAAGCGCGTGATTCCAGCAAGGCGATTTGACAAATGAATTGACGCCGCTTCCATCCGTTCCAGTGGCATCGAAAATGTTCCGTGAAGTACGTACTCTGTACTCACGCGAATGGAGGCGCTGGCAACGGTGTGAGGAAGGCGCCGAGTCTTGGAGTAATCGCTGTCGAGCTCCGGCCGTTGGCAGTCGGTCGGCAGCATGCTGTTATACTCGTCGATGCACATCTGGGCCACGTAGACGTTCCTGTCCACCAGGTAGTTCATCTCTGGAACAATTGGGAGGAATACGTGATATATTCCATTCGCTTCGAAACATCGAAGCGTCTAACCGAAATCGTCATCTTCTTCGCCGTACGGATGTCCGAGGTGCTGGGCCACCTTCAGCCAGCCGAGGAAGAATATCTGCAAACTCAACGGCTACATGCCATTGTTACCGCTAAGGCCACGCATGCATCTTACATTTAGTTCCGGCTACTAATTCCAGGTATCTTATGTACGCACCACTTGAATTGTGCTGAAGAGCGGGATGTGGAGATTGATGTACTCGTTGTCGACTCCGACGCACTCTGCCGCTGCCAGTTTGCGGTCGGGGTGCGTCGGCTGGTGAGTCAGGATGCACACCAGGTAGTAGGTGTACGTCATGACGGTCACCAGCTACAACGTGGAAGAAGCTCTGATGTAAACAAAAGTACTCTGCAACAGCTCTGATCGTGCGCCAAGTTCCCGTCAACAGACCAGTCTAATCTACTTTCCACCCTCCCGATAGATAATGCGTAGAACGCCATGTGTGCCGAGGCTTGGACACGTACTTATTCAGACTGTACGTAGGTACATTGCATGCATTATGTGTGTACGCAGAGTGATATCTGTATGCAGCTGCGTATGTACCTGCGTGAGCGAGACCGGCAGCTTGACCCAGACGTAGTTGTACATCTTTGCCGTGGTCTCCTGCAGTTCGAGTATCTCCTTGAGCACGCGGTGGAACACGTCCGACGGCAGGTGGTCCGCGTACTCCCTGGAAGTCAAAATAGTAACAAGCCGAATCGCTTTCTGCAACTAAGTATCGTACTTCAAAGTGTGCCACATTCTCACTTGAGCAGGTTGATCATCCAGACTGAGGGCATCAGCGTCCTGCCGTGATCGTTCGTGGTCGTGTCCCATAGTTCGAACTCTGCTTCAGTCATAAGGCCGCCCTCGACCAGATGGCGCCGAGTGGGGAAGCGCATGCGCGTCCGGGACGAGATGCTGCGCCACACGATCACCAGGTACAGGTTGCTCCAGCGAGAGAACTTGTGACGCAGCTGCAAATTCAGGAGTGCACACATCAGAACGCCTGCACATCTGGGAAATTCTTGACCAGGCGTGCTAGAGAACCTCCTCTATGTACTCACATGCACATACAACAACTGAAGTTGATTGCTTAGACCTATAGGGGGGGGGGGGGGGGTTGGGTGTTTGGTTGTTGTTGTTTGTTGTTGGTGGGTTTGTGGTTGTGGTTTTGTTTGTGTTTTTTTTTTTGTGTTTTGTGTGGTGTTTTGTGGGGTTTTGTTTTTTTTTTTTTTTTTTTGTGGGGTGTTTTTTTTGTGGTTGGTTTTGGTTGTTTTTTGGTTTGGGTTTTGTGTGTGGTGGTGTGTTGGTGGTGTTTTGGGTTTTTTGGTTTGGTTGTTGTTTTTGTTGTTTTGTGGGTTTGGTTTTTTTTGGGTTTTTGGTTGTGGTTTTTTTGGTTTTTTTTTTTTTTTTGGGGTGTTTGTTTTTTTTTGTGTGTTTTGTGTTTGTTTTTTTTTGTGGGTTTGGTTTTTGGTTTTGTGTGTGTTGTGTTGATTTTGGGTTGTGGTGGTTTTTTTGTGTATTTTTTTGTTTTTGTTGGTGTGGAGGTTGATTGGTGTTTTTTGTTTTGATGTTTGGTTTGTTTTTTTTTTGAATTGTTTTTGATTTTTTTGTTTTTTAGGTGGGTTTTTTTTTAAATTTGTTGTGTTGTGGTGGGTGTTTTGGTTTTGTTATAGTTTGTTTTGGTGAATTTTTTTATTATGGATATTGTTTTTGTGTGTGTGTGGGGAGGTTGATGGTGATTTTGATTTATTGTGATTTTTGTTTTTGGTTTTTTGTTTATTAGGTGATTTTGATGTGTGTGTTATTTTTTGAGTGTTGGTTGGGTTTTGAATTTGATTTTTGGGATTTTTGGTTTTTTGTGTTTGTTTTATTAATTGGTTTGTGAGGGGGTTTTGTGATGTTTGGTGGTTTGGTTTTTGTTTTGATTTTTTGTTTATATATGTTTTTTTGTTGGTTTGTGTGGTTAATATTTTTTTTGTGTTGTTATTGGTTTGGTTGTGTTGTTTGGTAAGTTTTTTTTATTTTGTTTTTATTTGGATGTTTTGATTTTTTTTATTTTTTTGTGATTTTTAATATTTTTTAGTTTATGATGTTTTAGAGGTATTATGTGATTGGTTGGGAATATGTTTTTATTTGTTTTTAGGTTTGTTTTGGGTTTTGTGTGGGTTTTTATGGTTGTGTTTTTATAGTTAATTTTTTGATTTTTTATTTATTTTTGGATTTTGGAATTTATATGTTTTGGATAGAATTTTTATTTAGAGTTTTTTAGTGTGTTATGTTTATTATTATTATGTTTTTTTGAAATGTGTGTTTGGGTTTTGTTTTAGTGGTGTTTTATTTGTTTTTTTTTTTTTTGTTTTGTTTTTTTGATTTGTGTGTTTTTTTTTTGGTCTTTTATTATTGATTTTTATTTTGTTTTTTGTGTTTTTTTGTGTTTTTTTTTTTTTTTTTTTTGTGTGTTTTTTTTTGTGTTTTTTTGTTGTTTTTTTGTTTGTGGTGGGGTTTGTTTTTTTTTTTGCCCTAGGAAACGATTTCGGCGCACCGCGTCGAAGGTCTCTCCTCTCAGATAGGCGCAGGTGGTGAGCATTAGCTTGTCCGGCTTGCGGACGAGCTCGTACATGGTCCACCATCTACCTAGCTGCTCGTGCGTGTAGAGGGCGAGCAGGAGCGAGAGGGGCACGGCCAGCAGCGTCAGCACGTGCTTGTTGAGCAGGCAGGAGGGCTCTGACAGGCCCTTGAGGCCGCCCGAGGCCAAGTACTGGTTGACGACGAACACTATGTACCAGACCAGCCAGAAGAGCAGCAGCTCAACCAGAATCGACTTCCAGAGGCTGCCGCGCCACTTGAAGAGGCTCAGCAGCAGCTTGGGACCGTAGGAGACGGTCATTTTGAGAATCTCACGTATGTAACTCCAATAACGGCAACGCGCAGTGAATATTGAGACGTTTCTCCAGGACTGTTTACGCGCAGATGGATGGAGACGCAGAGTGGGACTCGCACCTGACGGATGGGGGTTTCCGCCGACGCGTCGCGCGCGCAGCAGTCTCAACAGTCTTCTCAATCCGCATAGAACCGCACACCGCTGTTGTTCTAAGATTAGGATTCCTGCGCCGTTTAGGCGGCGTGCGTTTCATGAGCGCGACTATGTACGTGAGCGGCGGACGACCCACTCTCGTTCGTTGTGCGTCGTGGCGCGCGCATACCGATTGTCAGCCCATACATACAATTTGCGCCATCAACACTAAGGCAAACCTCCAGGTTCTCTCCAGACAACAACAACAACAACAAAGACGCTGTTCTACACGGTCTACTGTTTCCGGTGACGCCTCTTGCTCTACATCACGCTACTTGTCACGTACATGAGAAACCTACGTACATTATTATACATAGACTGTGCTCATGCAAGTTGCTTGCGGTATATCACAGTAAAAGGTGGCGGATCTCGCAACAAAATACATGCCATATAGACTGATTCTACCGTACCATTACAGTATCACCCAAAGAGGTATCTCGAAGACAGCGCCGACAGGGAGACAGAGGTCAGCAGCGTAAGCAGATGGGGTCCAGTCCACATTGTGGTCCCGACGTTACAGTAGTCGCTGTCCACGCACAGGCATTGCACCACGTCCATGGCTACGACGGTCTTCCGGATACGGTGGCACTGCTTGCCGCCCGATGACAAGTAGCTGGCGTAACTGTAGGTGTCGTTGATCAGTCCTTGGGCTCTGGCGCTCTGCTCCGTCACGCAGCCCTTGACCACGAAGGCCGACGCTGAAGGGGATACTGTAACCAAGGAATTCAACAAGAGTTGAACGGAAAGAAGGAGCCACACCTTTCGCCTTGATGCAGAAGGAGCCCTGGCAGCTGCCCTTGGCGCAGTTCTCGCTCTCCGTGTTGCATTCGTAGCATTTCAGAAAGCAGCCTGAATAACCGCCACCAATTAGGGCTCTCTCAGGAGTTGTTGCGCACAGTGAGTCGCCTACCGGGTTGCGACAGAAGGTGGATCATCAGCAGTTGGAGAAGTAGCGTCGTCCGGCGCCTCAGTAGTGGCGGCGACCGCATCCGAGTCACTCCGAGCGCCGTCTAACTGACGTAGGCGCTGCTCACAATAGGACAGGCCGTGCTATCCCGAATGTCTCGTCGATTGGCCGTCATCAGAGCGAGACGGCGCCCTTGCAAGGATCCAGTAATTGCATCGTCTGAACTCGATGAGTTATTCATTTCATCAGTTGAAGAACAATGTCATCGCGCCGTCTAGAATTGGTCCGTGGAAATTGAGCTTCTGCCTACAAACAAGAGCATCGCTACGCCTGGGTGAGTGGGTGTGACCAGTGCCCCGAATGACAAATGAGTTTTGTTCGCGAATGGCAAAAGAAGAGCTAGAAGCGGTAAGAAAACGTAGCTCTCAAGTACCTAGGTATGTAGAACCGCATTCAAGGTGCTTCGAAACGAAGGCGCCAACGCACGCGCACGCTTCCTTCAGCCGCTAGTCTCTGGGCATTGAAGAGCGGAAATCACGCTTTCATATGTTCTCGTCCCCGTCGCCCCTTCCATCAGTGGAACATTATCCCGCCGGCGGAAAGTCGCGGACAAAAGTTCGCTCGGCGCCGGCCGCCTAATTCACTTGAAGCCACTCTGTCCGTAGCCCAGTGGACGAATAGCGTCGTAGAAGGATAAATGTGCAGGAGACACGTAGAATTCGCGCCGCCAAATCGCGTTAAAGACGTTGCATCAATACGGGACGCCCTGCCAGAGTCGTCACTGCAGGTGTGCAGCCGGCAAGGGTCTCTGTCTTACTCTTGAAGGACGCTTCTTGTACATGGGCGCAAAATCTATAGAGCAGCGCAATTAGGACCCCACTCAGGCCGCCGGGTGGCGCCGACTTCTTAGGTTGGGTTCGCTCTCAAATCGAGCGCCGCATTTGTGGCGTTAACGAGCGTCATAAATAACACTGTCCCGCCCGACGCGGAGAGACATTCGAGGCCGCGCAAAAACATGTCGGAATGAATTGCCCCTCTATTGAGTAGTCTAGTTAGTAGTGGGAGTGATGCGAAGCGGAGCTGCGCAAATAGATCCATTGCTTGCTGATCATCAATTGGCCAGAAATCCACGGCCTACCTGGGTGATGACTAGACAGTGTGTATTTTGGTCGATAGAAATGGTCTCGCGCGCAAGAGCCATTGGCTTGAAACACGTCACAAGTATTGTAGAATACAATATACAAAATTCAAATATTGTTCAGAATACAATCGACGAAATAACAACAAAAAATTCAAAATACATACAGGGTGTCCCGTGGTGGGTGTACTAACTTTGATTGGCTGTTGCGCGTCACTGTGTTGGCCGATTTGGCTGAAATTTGGTAGGTATGTACGTACTACTAAGTGAGACTTAGACATGTGCAAAATTTGAGCATCCCACACCAATTCTGGCGGGAACGCTGGCCCAAAGCGCAAAATGTTTCGACGATGGTGCGCACCTCGTGGAGGAGGCTCTGCAGCAGCAGAAGAAGCCCAGGTCCGATTATGGTCCTGCAGGCTGACTTTGACTTGATTGTTCTGAAGCGTGTTACAAGCTACGAGGTTCGTTCAAAGACCGTTCAGAAGCTCGATTAATCCTCATTGTGATGGTGCAGGTGGCAGCAAAATAACTACAAACAAACCAACTTTGTAGCTGCCACAAGCCGACGAGTCTTAAGAAAATGACAATGTTTGCGTTTTGGGGCCGCATTCCCGCCAGAATTTGTATATGACGCTTAAATTTTGCACATGTCTAAG
>JASAMZ010008798.1:0-45981 GCA_030248115.1 Linhomoeus sp. GSCO2_2 | reverse complement strand
CACGTTCTCTTTCAAGCCTTGTGAATAGGCGTAGCCTAAAACGGACGTGTTTATTTCGACAGTACTCAGATTCGTTCTAGTCTTAATTTGCTAGAAGACTATGAATTCTCATCCTTACCTTATGAATTATGTGCATAAATTGTGAATTGAACAATAAATAGGTAATTTGAATAAAGCAAATTACTTTAAGTCAAGTGTTCAACTTAGCTATTGTAGTAAAGTAAATTTAATTAAATTAAACGTAAGTCTTCAGCCCAACTAAACTAAATTGTATTTATGCAAATTCAGTTAAGCTCAACGCAATTTAAATGCATTAATGGAAACGTCAACAAAAGTGTAACAAAGTAAATCCAGTAAATTTAATAAAATTGGGATTAGCTTTAGTTTGAAATTTGATATACTTTAATTAAGTTTGTCACAGTTATAATCAGTCAACATAAATCAACCATTATGAACAAGAACAATATATCCGTAACTATTTCATTGTTTCAAACCCGACTAGATTTCGTAAATAAAATATACCCTCAAAATGCAAAGGAATGTCACCAGTAGTGATTCCATCGAGTCCCAAGACGGTCAAATAAAGAACCGCAAGAGCGAAAGCCGCCGGGAAGACCTCCTGCCGAGCGTAGCAGCGCCATCCGCTCAGGACCCGACCGCAGCGCGCCAGATTTGAATTTTTAACCTCGGGAGTTACTTCTTTCGCGTCCGGTTCGCCGGATTCGAAATTTTGTGCAGCGCTTTCACTGACAGCGGAGCTCGAGCGTCTAGCCTTCGACGCCAGTTGTGGCGTAGCCTTGTATATCGTGTGCAGCAGAAAGTACTCAAATACCAGCGACACCAAATTCCAAATCACAATGAAAATACAGCCTGCGGCGACACTGTACGACGTCATCAGCTGACCAGCTATGAGTGGAGAAATAATCATTGCTGTCAGGTCAATGCGCAGCATGGCAGCGTTGGTGCCTGAACGACATAAGGTAGGTAAAGCTACAGTAATTTCGTAGACGCGACGACAACGCTGACGACGACGACGACGACGACGACGACGACGACGACGACGACGACGACGACGACGACGACGACGACGACGACGACGACGACGACGGCGGCGACGACGACGACGACGACGACGACGACGACGACGACGACGACGGGCCGGCACCGAACAAATTTGTTTACTTGCGAGCCTGTCTTTGTCTTCGCCGCACATGACCACAACCCAATCTTTCGTCACGCAGATTTTCAACCCTGTTGTTGCCAAAGTGGCGATCGAGCCAAGCACTATTGCTACTCCAATCAGCGCCCATTCGCCCAATCCGTAGAGGGCGCCTTTCAACTCATTCGGAAACAGCAGTATAACAATGAGGCTTCCCGCCGACAGGGCTATCGACGCGTTGTTGACCACGAGAGAGACGCGAGCGGCTGAAATTCGAACAGATTACTACTCTCTCGAAGGCTTGAATTGCAAATTCAACAGCGTATTCGGAATCCCCGTCCCGGAATACCCAGAATCGACATACAACACGGCATGCGCGTGGCAAAGCCACGCGATCACGCGTGGCCACGCGTGACCACCCACCCGTTAGTCGTGGACTCTTATCGATCCAGCGGCCCACAGCGGCGCCAAGAAACATCACTGCCAGTCCGCCTATTAGACCATTGATGGCGGCCAGTCTAAGACTGCCTCCGATATAGACCAACACGAGATTGATGGCGAAACTCCAGAGCCGATCGCCCTACAGGAACAATCCTTGCAGCAATCGAATTTTGCATTTAAACAAGCTGTGTGTGTAAAAAGTTCAACCTATACTTTGTGTCTGTCAAATGTTGGTGAACAGTATAGTGAACTTTGTACACGTCGTTAGCCGCATCTGGAGAAAAGTGTCTTGAGAACTTGTACCTTAATGCCAAGTGCAGCTATCCCCACGATACGGTTGTCTGTACAGCTGATCTGAAGCTCAGTGATATCGCCGCGTTCGCTATATGTTATCGGCATGATACGACGCCGTTTATCTGATGTTTCCTACCTGTGTGAAGCCGCCACATCCAACAAAAAACTTGCCAAAAGTTTGGTGCGAGCGAATTCCTGTGTTCAGCGTACGCATTTCTGTTTCGGAGCGCACATTCATCGTTATCATCAATAAACAGCTGTTCTGGCCATTAGACGAAAATCTCGATTTTGACATTTATTTAAAATTTTAATTCAAATATCTCGAAATTGGAATTAATTCTTATTGGCATTCGGCCTTACCATTTCCGCGTTCAAATTCGTCAAAAACGACGTTCTATTTTTGTTGATTTATGGAATTTTGAAAAATAATCACGTATTTCTGTTAAATTCCATATTTCCAAAAAATTTCTCTTGCATTACAAATTATCCGCAGTCCATGCTCCTTCCATTTAAATTTCGCCGCTATATCATCAGGTGAAAAAGTCGCTTTTTGACATTTTCATATTGAAATATCTCGAAATTGCAATTTTCAAAACTGCAAAACTATGTCACAAATGCTTACTGGCATACGACCTTTCTATTTTTGCATTAAAATTTGTCAATAAACGACGTTGTATTTTAGTCAATTTATGCAATTTTGACAAATAATCGCGTATTTCTATTAAATTCCACATTTGCAAAAAATTTCTTTTTGGTACAAATTATCCGCGGTCCATGCTCCTTCCATTTCTGAAGAAATTTCGCGGCTAGCGCATCAGACGAAAAAGTCGATTTTCGACATTTTCGAATTTTAATTGCGAATATCTCGAAAATGCGAAATTAGCAACACAAACGGACACCGGATCCGTACTCAGCGACCTCGACTCTACTTGACCACATATGTCACCTATTTTACTTCGGTGCCACGGACGGACGGACACACAGACGGGATTGTCATCCGTATATATACACCTCGCCGCGCTGAGAGTGTTGGTGGTTTGCGTTGTGCTTGTTGCCTTGGTTGGTTTGTGCGGGCTGATCTGCCTGGGTTGGCTTTTGGGCTTGGTTGGTTGTGCCGGTTCTGCCTTTTTGCGCGGCGAAACAAGCTGTTTTAAAAAAGTTGAGGTGTTTTATTAATACAGAGTGGTTTGTGAGTATTTTAAAGTGGAAGAGTAAAAGAGTGGATACTTTTGTAAAGTATTTCGAAGCCTTTCCGATATGACGCGCGCCCGCCCGGAGTCCACTATTCATGCGCTACTTCTGACACGCTCCCTTTCTGAGGGGTTCTTGCAAGGCAACATTGGGATCGCCCGGGATTATTTTTTTGAGCAAGACACACGCATTCTGAGCGGTTGTTGCAGGGCAACATTGGGATCGCCCGGGATTAATTTTTTTAGCAGACAAAGTTGTTCGTAAGACAAGGGTTTAAAAAAACAAAAGTATTGCTTTACTAATGACCGTTCAACAACTGCCTCAACGTAAGCTTTCAAGCGGTCGAACGAATGCCGCTCTACAACGTAAGACTCAACTCAAGATCGTCTCTCTACGACGGAAGACGAGCGAGTTAGAGAAGTTTTGCGTTTGAACTTTGTAGCTCGCGATATTCAAACTTTTGAGCTTCGACCAATAGAAGAAGAAATGATCAGTGAGTCAAGAGCTATCCAGCAACTCAAGATCGTCTCTCTACGACGCACGCTGAGCGAGTTAGAGCGATTTCTATGCTAAAAACGCGAGAATGTCGCTTTTCGTGGTGCGTGTTTGCGCAATTAACAAATTTTTTGCGTCAATTGAAAGAGCGCGTCGAGACCTTTTAGTTGACCTATCGTACGCCGCTCTACGACGTAAGACGAGCGTGTTAGAGCCGTTTTGCGTTTTGGACCTTCAGGTTACTGTAGCGCGCGCAATTCAAACTTTTGAATTTCGACTTCTCTTAACCGGAATTATCAGTGTGCCGAAACATATTCAGCGAACTCAAGATCGTCTCTCTATGACGAAAGACGAGCGAGTTAGATAAGTTTCGCGTTTTAAACCTTTGGGTTACTGTAGCTCCCGAAATTCAAACTTTTGAGTTTCGACCAATAGAAGGACAAATGATCAGTTAGTCGAGAGCTATCCAACCAACCCAAGATCATCCCCCTACGACGCACGCTGAGCCAGTTAGAGCGATTTCTGCGTTAAAAACGCAAGAATGGCGTTTTCCGTAATGCGTGTTTGCGTAATTAAGAAAAATCTTTAATGCTAAATGAAAGAGCACGTCGAGACCTTTTAGTTGACCTATCGCACGCCGCTCTACGACGTAAGACTAGCGAGTTAGAGCCGTTTCCCGTTTAGACCTTCGGGTTACTGTAGCGCGCGTAATTCAAACTTTTGAATTTCGAAGTCTCTTAGCAACATTACCAGTGAGTCGAGACCTATCCATAAAGCCCAAGATCTCCTTCCTACGACGTTCCAACGCCGAGATCTGAGAGCGTGACGAACGAACGAACGAACGGACGAACGGACGATAAGCTCTCGTAGGGGTTCGCCCGGCTGAGGCCGGGCGAAAAAAGAACCTTATTCTTTGCAATGGTTCTCCTTCGGAGTTATAGATTGAGTCGCTTTGGCACACTGCCTCGACTCACCCACGTCGACAGCGCGTAGCTGCAATAGAGCTTAAAAGTGGCCGACTTGAGAAACGATCGGCACGACCGATCGTCTCCATCGGGTGGTGCTTTGTCGTCGATTTTCATTTCATTTACATCATTTTCGTCGGTTTGACCAACGCTCTCTCCTTCCTCGCCAGCTACAGCTTGTTCGGTCATATTTCTCGGACGATGATAAGGCGTCTAGCCGCGCCTGTGTGTGGTCTAGATGGTGAAAAAGTGTCGTATCTCACGCGAGATTCTTTTGTGTCGAACAACCTTGTAGGCAATGAAACCGTTTGGCAGTAGACTAAAGACCTAGGTCTATGTCATCCTTCACAACGCAACGATTTAGCAGATACATACATTGGCTTCAAATGCAAAGGCTTGGCGCTAAGAATGCTTACGGCTGCACTACATACTAGGCACATACAACCCACAGCGTATAGCGGAGCCCTGAGCTATTGATTTTGAGACACACCGGACAGGCGAAAGCGCTATACACTCCAGCGGTCGGTCCTACGTTACGTATTGGCTAGTGTGTGGATTGACTGAATGCACACCACACACAGCACAGTTTATTAAATTGTACCGCGGCAAAATAAATGCCACTGATACTCTCACTCCAAGACGTCTTGCGCGCATTCAGTAGTGCACACATCGGAATCCGGTTTGAGCTGTTGGCGCGGCACTTTCTCCTCAGCGCGACTCAATTGCATCGCACTTTAGATATGCCACTGTGCAACGCGCAAAGTGGCACGTTTAAAAGCAACAAATGAGTACCCAAGCTGTCAATGAGCGTTGTGAGAATTCGAGTGCTTCCGAGTCATTTCTGTGTTAATGTCTTCAGAGTTTTCCAAGCTTCTAGCGTGAAAATGCATCGTGTGCCAGCATTGACGTCGCTCGCAACGTTCCGCACTTCGCTGCATACCAGGGCAGCTTTCACAAATCCTGCACTTAGGTAGGTTAGTTGTTAACTTCAGCCAGTTGCGGACCGCGTGCACGCATCAATCCATCTACTGGACAATCTTTCCTTGGTTAGAGGACTGAAAATTTTTCCATGTCATTTCTATCGATGAGAGAAAGCTCTTCGGCTTCTTGTATTTGCTGTGACGATCACAAATACTATTGTGTTGATGTTCTTCTTTGGGTTTCTGCTGCGCACCCTTTCCTCACTGGTGATTTCGCTGCCAGTGAAATGGTCAATGTCTGATCATTCGCCATTACCGTTGTCAAATCGTCAAGTTTCTCACAAAAGAACGAGCATATAACTTCAGTAAGACAAACGGTCAGACAAAAGGTTAGCGCACCCCAAATAAAACATGACCAGGGGCATAGAGTCAAATGACCTTTGATCTATCAAAATCTCATATGGGCTGTTGTGAGCAGTGGCTGCTTGCCATTGGTCAATACAGGTGGCTCCATTCCATTAAGTGTTGACAATAATTCTATAAGCTATACAGTATCACCTACGGGCTAAACACTCTAGTCCTATATACTAAGCGGCATAGAGTCTGTCTGTCTGTCCTATATACTAAGCGGCATAGAGTCTGTCTGTCTGTCTGTTTGTTTGTTTGTCTGTCCGGCCATTTTCTCGCGACACACGCGACGGATCCTGGAGATCTATACATCAAAAGAACCGTCGTTGACTGCGATTTGTCCCCTCCTATTTTAAAACTTTCGCAAATTACTAAATTCCACAAAAATCATGAAAATATCAGCTGCACAGTACATTCTGAGCACTAAGGAGTGTCTGATGGTCATTTCGTGGAAATTTCGCACTGTCGTGGCACCATTCACTACAGAGTTGTCTCTGCGAGATTCTGACATGTATTCAGAGGCACGGGAACAGGTGCGATGGTAAATGCAGGCACTGGCAGGGGCGCAGTGTCAAGTGACGTTTGATCTATCTGAAACCTCTTATGACCTAAACACAAACACCTATATGCAAAGTTCAGTGTAATCAAAGGCACGGGAGCGGGCACAATGGTAAATGCAGGCACTGGTAGGGGCACAGTGTCAGAAGACATTAGCTCTATCTGAAATCTCCTATGGGCTAAATGCAAGCAGCCATGTGTTAGCTATATACTAAGCGGCATAGAGTCTGTCTGTCTGTCTGTTTGTTTGTTTGTCTGTCCGGCCATTTTCTCGCGACACACGCGGCGGATCCTGGAGATCTATACATCAAAAGAACCGTCGTTGACTGCGATTTGTCCCCTCCTATTTTAAAACTTTCGCAAATTACTAAATTCCACAAAAATCATGAAAATATCAGCTGCACAGTACATTCTGAGCACTAAGGAGTGTCTGATGGTCATTTCGTGGAAATTTCGCACTGTCGTGGCACCATTCACTACAGAGTTGTCTCTGCGAGATTCTGACATGTATTCAGAGGCACGGGAACAGGTGCGATGGTAAATGCAGGCACTGGCAGGGGCGCAGTGTCAAGTGACGTTTGATCTATCTGAAACCTCTTATGACCTAAACACAAACACCTATATGCAAAGTTCAGTGTAATCAAAGGCACGGGAGCGGGCACAATGGTAAATGCAGGCACTGGTAGGGGCACAGTGTCAGAAGACATTAGCTCTATCTGAAATCTCCTATGGGCTAAATGCAAGCAGCCATGTGTTAGCTTCAGTATATTCTGGGGCATGGGAGCTGATGCAACCCTAAAAGCAGGCACTGGCAAAGGCACAGTAAATATCAAATGACATTAGATCTATCTGAATCTCCTATGGGCCGTTGTGAGCATTGGCTGTGAACCATAGGTCAATACATGTTGTGAACAGTGGCTGCTTTCCATGGGTCGATGCAAATGACTCTGTTTCCATAGGTGTTGAGCCATAGATTTTACAGTATCACCTATGGGCTAAAGGCACTAGTCCTATATACTAAGGGGCATAGAGTTTGTGTGTTTGTTTGTTTGTTTGTCCGGCCATTTTCTCATGACACGGGCAATGGATCCTGGAGATCTATAGCTTAAACTGACCGTCGTGGGCTGGAAGGAATCCCCTCCTATTTTAAAACTTTTGCAATTCACTAAATTTCACAAAAATCACGAAAATATCGGCCGCACAGTACATTTTGAGCACTAAGGAGTGGCTGACAGTTTCTTTCATGCCACTTTTGCAGTCTTGTGTCACCATTCACTACAGAGTTGTCGTCTTGAGACCCCGAGGTGTATTTACAGGCATGGTGAGTGGCACAAGGCTAATCGTAGGCACTGGCAGGGGCACAATCTAAAATCGACTTTGGGCTGAAGCCAAGCATCTACAGGCTAAACTCAAATGCGTTTGATGTGTGTTCACAGGCACGTGACCAGGTGTAATTGTAGGCAGTGGCACAGGCACAACACAACCTGAAGCTAAAGCAAAATAAAGCCAAATACTCGCTGTGGCATGCCATAAGTCGCTGCATGTTCTGACCAGTGGCATGCGCCATCAGTAGCTTCATGACAATTGCGTAACGACAGTGCTCTTGGGACTATAGAGATTCTCCTACGGGCTAAAGGCTCTAGTGTTTGACTATGGAGGAAACTTCTGAAAGACTCCCCCTTGGGATCTCACGCGCCTTGCAACCGGTCGGAGTGCTCTTATGCAGGGCCTCCTGCACGCCTCTCTGCAGTGTCCCCAGTGGGGAAGTGCAGTGTTCGTTTCGCACACTGAGAACGGAACACAATACAGAAACGACGAAAAGTAACTGTTGTTCGCTAAAAAGAGTACCAAACCGCCACGCGTGGTCGCAACGAAAGTGACGAGACGCGGAGTTGCATGCGGTAGTCGGCCAAATTCGAAGTTTTTCGTCAAAAGCGCGCCAAATTCAAATCAGAATCACTTCGCCGTCGGCCACCATACAGGCGTTGTCGTCTTCCAGTCGTTCGAAGGCCATTTTGACCTCGCCTTCGGTGAAGGCGTTTTTCGAGCCCGCCTTAAAAATTGTGGCATATTTTAGCAGATTTTGCTGCAAAAAAGCAAAAACACTTCACCTTCTTCTGAATCTCCTCCACGACGCGTTTTTGCGGCATGCTGTCAGTCCCGGAAGCGTCGAAGACTCCCCGCAGGAGTTTTTTGAAGAGTTCGAGACTAAATATTACAAATAATAAATAATGCAACAATAATAGTAATAATATATAGGTAATAATATAGAAAATTATAAATAACACAAAAAATATCCAAATTACTACAAAAATTAAACTTAAATTCTTACAATTATACAAATGAAAAAATAATAAACAACAAATTAGAAATTATATTAAATTCGAAAAAATACAAAGTTACAACAACCGCAGCAGTGACCCCTTACCGATCAGAGGAAATCACCGCCTCCACCTTGGCTCGCTTGGCGCTCGGGGCACTATCTAAATTTGGAATTTGAATTTAGACGCAAATCACAAAATAGCGATCGAAAGGACAAATGGATATTATAAGCGCTCACCGGTCGACGAGGCTACGGTATCGAGACTGTCCGCGTCCAGAGAGTCCTTCTGGGCTCTAGAAACGATAATTTGTGTGTCAAATGCACCTTTAAAACGCCCAATATGATAGAAATTCCAAATTCAAATTCCCAGTCTACAGTAACCTCTTGGCGGCCCTCTCTCCGCGGGTGGTCGTGGTAGTCTCGAGGCTGTCTCCCTCCTCATCCTGTTCATCATCATCATCCTCAGTCTTTCCCTTGGTTCGTTGCTGTCGTCGCTCCTCCAACTCCAGACGCTCCTTCGGCTTCTGTAGGATTTATTGGAAACGTACATAATATAGGGTGCGCCAAAAAAGTGAGACCCCTAAGTTTGCGGTCGTCATTCTCAACAACACTGACGCACCCAATCAGGCCCAAATCTGGACACAGAGTACTACAGGGTGTTTCTGGTAAAGTGTGCAAATTTCGTGGTAATCGATGCAACGAACTAAACATGGCGTCGTTTTGCCCAACCCCATGCCGAAAACCCGGTGAGACACTTTGATCCTTCTCCACGGTTGAGAAGTGTCTCACCGGATTTTCGGCATGGGGTTGGGCAAAACGACGCCTTTTTCAGTTCGTTGCATCGATTACCACGAAATTTGCACACTTTACCAGAAACACCGTGTAGTACTCTGTGTCCAGATTTGGGCCTGACTGGGTGCGTCAGTGTTGAGAATGACGACCGCAAACTTAGGGGCCTCACTTTTTTGGCGCACCTTGCACACACACAACATCGAGTTAAAAGGTGCCACAAACCGCACTCGATTCACTTGTGCACAAAATTGCCTTTGGGGAGAGGGCACACATTTACAAATTTCGTTATAAAGTTGGAGAGCCATGACCACGATTTCCGCATTTGTTACAACCACAAGCAGCTTCAGATTTCGAGTGTTTCCCCCATGTGTTAGCCCCCCCAGTACCCAATTCCCAACCTCCTTGAAGCAGGCGAAGTGAAGTAGGGCGAAGGCTTCCTCTGCATCTTGCATGTCGACAGTCTTGGCCAGTCGAGCCTTTGCTATGGCCGTCGACAGACGAATCAACGTCTCCAGAGTACGCGCCGTCACCGGAGACGTCTGTCGAATGAATGAGACAGTATACTTGGATGTGTGAAGGGAGGGAGGGGGGGGGTGGGAAGGGGGGGAGGGGGAAGGGAAAGAGGGAGGGAGGGAGGGAGGGAGGGAGGGAGGGAGGGAGGGAAGGAGGGAGGGAGGGAGGGAGGGAGGGAGGGAGGGAGGGAGGGAGGGAGGGAGGGAGGGAGCTGAGCTCACCCTCTCCTTGTCCCCAATCTGCTCGGCGTCGACATTTCTCAAGTCGGCATACTTCTCCGAAATGAACTCTGCAGCGACCTCTGTCAACTTGGGCTTGCACATCTGGGCCGTGTGCAGATACTTCTTCATGAAGGCCTTGGTCACCGTCTTGCCGCTCCTAAAATGCGATTTGCTTCTTCAAATCTTGGCGAAGAATGATTCAAATCCCGGGCGAAGCCAATGTTGGCACTCACCCGGCGCTGCGGGCGATCCAGGCCCTGTTCTTCTCGTAGACCTCGGTGGCACGTCCCTCCCTCGCCTTCTCCTCCTCTTCCTAAAAGTTGACATGGCAATACCATACAGCCTCTAATAAGCAGTAGACCCACTTCGAATAAATGTACCACCTCCATTATGACAGAGACCCCTCCAATAAGCACCTCCCTCTGGTAAGTTCCCCCTGGCAACCCCCCCCCCCCCTCAAAACGTGGATTGACATAACAGCATTCAGGGCTTCTACAAATTTTCAAATCATTTACGATGGCACCGAAAATTGTGCCACACAACTTTGAGGCCACCCTGTACACACACACACACTCTTTGTACCTGTCTCTCCCCTCCCACGGTCATATCTCCCATATCCCTGCCCATTCTCAGCACAGCGCCGTCGCTCTCCCCCGCGGTACTGTAGCGATGCAGTTGCAACACGTGCTCCGCTATGGTCCGGTCCTGACTCGGCTCGTGCTGAGAATTGTTAAGCAGGATTTTGGGCCAAATTTTTGGAGATTTGCCAATTTTTTCGAGCGTTCCACATTGTGTGCTTCGCCGCTGAAGTTTCGCAGCTACTGTAACACAGTTACTGAAGCAACTGAAGGAAGGTTGGCTACTGCGGAAAACGATTTTGAAACAATTCCCGCTATACAAAATAGTGGAAATGTTAAACACTGCAGACAACATTCCGCCCCACACATCTGCAGAATGGTCAACATCGGCGCGATCATGAGCCTTTACATTATTCATTTTGTTCACGAATCGCACCATAATTAAATAACGATAATTATCGTGTCAGAACTGCGCGCTCTTCACAAAGTATGCGAAATAACATTTCCAAAAAGCGCGCCAAATTCAAAAATTCAAATCCCACCTCGTCCAGCATTACAAACAGCAGATCGAAACGGGAGAGCAGCGAGTCCTGCATGGCGATGTTCTCCATCGGGCTCTTGTAGGGGTCGTACTGTAAGTTTTGGCGCCAAATTTAAATTTTCAAAATTTCAAATTCCTTTATAATCACACCCACCCGCCCGTAGACGGGGTTGGCGGCGGCCAGCACGGAGCAGCGCGCGTTGAGTTTGGCCTAAAAACGAATTTGTGGAAAATTGAGAAAAACCAAAATTTAAACACAAAGCTAAAATTTGTTTGAAAAAAAGCTCCACCTGAATGCCCGCCTTGGAGATGGAGACTCGGCCCTGCTCCATGACCTCGTGAATGGCCGTCCGGTCGATGTCCGACATCTGTGACACAGACAATTGCAGTGACAATGGGAATAACGACACCGAATCTTGGGCCGTTGTTGAGATCATGACTATCGTAAATCCTCCAATAAGCGCCCTGGGCGCTTATTTTTTCAACCTACCTCTAGGAGGGGCGCTTTTTGGCGGGGGGGGGGGGGGCGCTTTTTGGAGGGCGGGGGGGGCGCTTATTGGAGGATTTACGGTAAGACTATTAGACACCCATCGCCGCCTGTGGGGCTCTAAATTGTGAAATTAAGGCCTGCGGCGCTGTAACCAGTGGAAATTTTGCCTTCAAAGCCTAGAACAGCGAAATATCCGCCTGGCCGCGCATATTACCTCGAAATAGCGAAAGAATTATTCGCTCCCAGTATAAGAAGTAACTACAAAGAAGGTGGGTAGTTGTGGTGTAGTGGCAGGCAAAGAGTGACCTTGTCGAACTCGTCGATGCAGACGACGCCCCTGTCGGCCAGTACCATGGCCCCAGCCTCCAGCCTCCGCTCTCCCGTCTCCTGGTCCGTCGTCACTGCTGCCTGCGATATAAATAGACGCCCTAGACACTCTAATAAGCCCCCCCCCCCCCCAATACATGCACTCGAATTACCCCCCCCCCCATCCCTCGCGAGAGGAGCTCGCAACCACAAGCCGCTGGGGGACGGGGGGGGGGGGCTTTTATGCTATTTACAGTAAATCCCCACAAGATTACTGTAGTTGAGTATTTGAACTACTTATTTGAATTGAACCTTACAAAACGCATGAGCAGCCACTTACTACTTCATCGACTACGCTAGGTGCAATGGTTAGGCGAAAGTGAATCGTTGCCCACTTCAATGCTAGCAGACCACGGCAAACAGCTACAGTACTACAACACAAACTACCACACAAACCAACAAAAAAAATACACAAATAAAGACAACCACCCACCGTAAGGCCCACTCCAGAGGAGCCCCTGCCAGTGGTCGCGATGGCCCGAGGAGCTCCGTCCAGCACGTAGCTGAATAGAAAACACACATGCAATATGTTGTAATTTATATTATTCTACATCATTACACAAATTCACCGCAGCAGCTGCGACTTGGCCACCGAAGGGTCGCCAATCAGCAGCACGTTGATGTCTCCCCTCAGGCGGGTGCCGTTGGGCAGAATCTGAAACAGCATAGAAATTACAACAAAATGATACACATTACAACTACAATTGTTACAAAACGCTACAAATACAAAATAGTGCAAAGACCCAAACGTGAAACTTAAAATTGCAGTATTTTGCTGTAGTGTAGCATACTGGAATACTCTAGTGTGCGTTTTGGTGTACTCTGAAGTACACACTGCAATTACAAATCTACTGCAATTTCAACAATTCACATGCTCCAAATTACAACAAAAGACCACAAATCACAATAGACCACCCGTCCTACACACTACAAGTGTATACCTTCTCAGTGCCTCCCAGCAGCATGCAGAGAATGGCCCGCTTGACCTCCAAATGGCCGCAAATGGAAGGAGCCAGTGAGCGGGCGAGTATGTCGAACACGTTCTAAACTCAACACTCTATTTTGGCGCTAAATTGAAAATTCAAAAATTCAAATCTACTAGCACCTTTTGCTTGGAGAAGTGCTTGATGTTCTTCATGTCGCGCCCCTCGAAGTGGGGCGTCTGCTCCTTGCTGCACAGCTGGATGTTGTTGGCCAGCAAGATGGTTCTAGAACATAAAGTTAGACAAGATACAAAATCCAATAAACATTATTGTAGTTACACACTACTGCACACCACCTGAATGAGCCGCTGGTGAAGCCCTGCTGTTTGTTCGGCAGCACCCGGAAAAGGCCCACAACTCGCACTCTGTCCCCGGGTTTCACTCTGAATAGCAATCATGGTTATGTCACAAAATGGCCAAGGACAGAAACAGGATTATAGCCCAATGTGCAAAAGAAAAAAGTATGACCAAGGCTTCACAGCGCAGAACGTTACTACTTAGGCATTTAAATAAGGTGCCGTCCATAGTCAAAAGGTCTCAGGGCATTCAAGGGTAATGCCTACAAAGGGACAACCGCAATAACAAAGCAATATTTTATTATACAAAGCAATACATTAAGTCAACACTCAAACAAATCAAGACAAGATGATGAGTGGAGTCTTAGTCTCACTCCACTACAGGGTTTTATTGCAGAGGGAGGCACGTTTAGAAAGACAAGACATTGCTCTTAATTTTGTCATGTGACTGCGGTGGTCATGACTTGCGCATGCATCGGGTTCGCATCATTTGTCAAATGCACACAATGGCATGCCAACACCCATTCGTGACATCTGAGACACACTAAACATGGAAAGGCTTTCATGAAAATTGATGGAAATTGAACGTATCCCACTCTGCCTACATAGCGTTGTCTTACTCTTGAGTGCAGCAGATCGGGTAACCAAAGGGTGTTTGTTCCAAGCGAGGTTCTTACAAAGGGTAACAGTTCATTGCTTACTCGCTTACTCAACGAATAGAGCACCTTTGTGGTTCAGAGATGTCGCTCAGCTACTTGTTGAACAACACACTTGTCGTGGACACATGGACAATTGAACCATTTGTCATGCCCTGTGCAGTTAAAGAGTTGACAGCCAGCCCAACACAGCCAGTTTCAATCCAACAGAAAACCAATGCAAATTACATGTATAGTTTCAGCGACTTCTCATAATAACACCTCCAATTGTGAGCATCAACTGAGGTACGTAAAGCAGCATTGCATATTATTTTAATAAGATTACCTCTATTCAATTGTCTGGCTGACGTATTGTTGAAAAAAAGACATGATTGAAACTGACATCATGACATGCCCATGGGTTGGTATGACAGCTGAAATATTCAATACTTTCTTCAATATCCTGTCGTCTAATGTCACATACCATCTGAATGCAGAATGCAACAAAGAAACTGTCGAACTCAGCGCAAAATGTTCTTTCATAAGAATATATCAAGGCCTGGCAGACACCATAATTGTGGCACCAGATGTGATTGGAGAATACCTGGAGAGTTTCGAGTACAGCTACCCTTCGGCCTTCAATACAGAAGTATTTATTGTTGGCAGACACTCGAATCTGCTAGACTGGTGGAATGCCTTCGCAGTGTTTCAGCAGTATACCCTGCTGCTGCTGGTGTGCATTCTGGCACTTCTCAAAGGGTTACTGCTCTACTTGAAAATGAAGAATGTCTCATGTGCGTCATCTGCCATTCATCTCATTCTTTGGGCCACAATAACCTTCTTCGCATACTTCTATTCTGCACTTCTCGTGCCCTCGAAACTTGTTGGCTATCGCAAGCCCATCACAAGCCGAGACGACATGATTGCAAAGTTGCAGAGCCAGACATATCGATTCATCAGAATCAAGGGGGTACCCTCATACTTCCTAGACTCCAGAATGGGTGGACCGGCTCCTCAAGTCAATGATGAATTCACCCAAGCCCTCCAGCACAATCCAGTCTTGTATGTGGACAGTGTGAATGAACTGGAAGCAGGTCTGACCAAGGGAAACTACATCTGTGTGAAGGAAGCCTACGCAGCCAACAGTCAGCTTGGAGGAAACTGTGGCCTCGTGTCGTTGGACTTCACTCCTGGAAGTAGGTTCAAATACGATTCTCACATACAACTCTGCATAGTGCATAGTAATAGAGGCCAAATAGACATGCAAACAATAGAACAGTGTTAGACTAATCTACGATTTGGTAAGGTATACTGTGATGTCCTCAGGACTGACAAGGGTGGCAGGCTATGTCTTCAAGAAGGGGCACCCTTTCCTTCCAATACTCAATGGATTGATCATAAAATTCTACTCCTACTTTGACGACCTTCTAAAGCAGTATGGATTCGAGGTGCTAGATTTTGTTTCAGTTCTGCAAATACGCATCTTTTTACTTCACTGGTGTTACTCTGAACCTCTCTATTTTAGGACGCCACAACCAAACACTGTCCGCAGGCCAAAAGGTTCTCGGCCAAGCCTCTGCAGCTGAGAAGTCTCATGGGAGTGTTTATTCTACTGAGTGCAGGCCTTGCTGTCTCTCTAGCCCTGTTCCTGGCTGAGAAACGCCGCTTATTCAAGGGCGAGTGTCAGACAAGAAGACAAAGCTCGATCTCGGACAAGAGCGAGACAAGTCATGGGACAAGAGGGGCGTCCAGTGGTGGAGAGTTCCCAATCCAACAACGACAGTCCCATGGAGGAGTTTCACAGGGTCACTTCAGCATCCAGTGACAACCGAGCATCGTTGGTGTTATGTCATTGAGTGTGGTCAAATGGCTGGAATGGTAGAACACTCAAAGAGTAAGAAGGAATGAGGGGCTGCTAATTGTGTTTTGTCCCATTGCCATTGGCTTGGGCCAGACATGGGAGACACCCGCGTGTGTACACGCTAAGCTAGGCACTGGGGGCATACCTGTAACGCTGGGGGGGGGGGGGGGACGCCTTCGGCGCTGCATTTAGGCTGTTTTTCATCAAATTAAGCGATTTCTGGCAATTTTTACCCTATTTTTTTGCAAAATTTCCTTACTTTCTTGACAAATTTTTAGGTCATTTGACCCCCCCCCCCCCCCTGGGTTCGCCATAGGGAGAAGTGGGCGGCTGGAGGAGAAGGGAGAGGGATCACAGACAGATAACACTGATCTGCCAATTCTCTTATATGCGATGCATTGAAATTTGAGGAATTGGGGCGGGGGAGACAATGAAGAATATCCTGCCTAGTCTCCCGCGCGTCGGCCTAGTCAACCCTACTCAATCTAAGCACCGTGAGCGTACTTATCGGCCAGGTCGTCGTCGGCGATGACGTCAATTGATCTGGGCATCTGTCCAGTGGGCGCTTCCTCGGGCAACTCCTGGATGGAGAATGTCTGGTGGTCCTTGTAGGTGCACAGGCCGAATTCTGTCTCCAGAGGGTTGCGGTTCTCGTCCTGGAATACCCCCTATTGAGTTTCTGTCCTACAGTAGTAGCCTTAGGGCAATCACCCCATACACTCCCCCACCCACCCCCCCCACCCAAACATCACTCAACCACCGGCAAAATGTTAGGAATATCGCCTGAAGGGCTAACATGCACAAACAATCTTGTAAATTGCCACAGGCGCTAAGACGAGTGAACAATCTCTGCATGGAGTGCAAAGTAAACCTCTGACTGTAAACTTATAAAATTTGTAAAAGCAGATTTGTAGAAGACTAAATTCGTCGCCGGCTGAGACTAAGACGGTCAAATTTCGCATTCCAGCCTGTATTTCTGTTCGACAATTAATACTCGGTTTCAAAAACAAAAATTTCCGCCACATTTTGGTATTTTCGATAAAAAAACTTATTCCTACCTCAGTGGGATACCCTCCATATGAGGGAAAGGCTTCGTAAGAGGTCAAATCGGTGTATTTTCGCTCGATGCTCTTTTTCGTGGCAGGGCAATAGTGGACGCTGCGCACGATCTTGGGCCGCACCAGAGAGCCTAAAATATCTAAAAATTAAATTTTTAAAATTAAATTCTCAAAATTGTATTCAGTGTTGTAACAAAAAAATTCGAATTACGGTGGGTTCTGAGGCTAAATTGTGGGGGCGCAAATATCGGCTGCGAATGTGACGTGTTTATATATTGGCGCTCGCATCAAATGGAACGTGCGTTATCCGCTTCCATACAGTACCGAACATTTCAGAGGAATACTGTAATCCAGTGTTTTTGATGTTGTGCGGGACATTCACTAGCCTGATGATGCGTTCTTTGTTTGGGGTACGGTATGACACAAATTCAAAAACTCCAAAATTTGCCCACATTTCGTCACGATGCCTTGGCAGCAGACCAGATTACCCAGATAGGAGGACGTCAGCGTGCGCGGAGACAGGTGGCGGTGGCCGAAACTGCAACTTTTTTATTTTTTACATTAAAAAACTAAAAATTTTGTAAAACACGCACCTCCCCTGGAATCCGACCAAGAATCCCTCGACGCTCTTGGCGTAGGCGGGGTCGTGGTGAGACACCAACTCGCCCAAAGCCCTTTGCAGGCAGACGATTTCGTCCACGGCGTTTTCTAGCAGTCTGAAAATAATGGAGAATTTTGAATTACGGGGCGCCAAAACTGGAAAATCCAACTAAAATTGTAGAATATACTTCTCTATAGCCTCAAACTGTCAAACAGGCACAAAATCCGGTAGAATATGAAGTCAAAATTAAAATCGAAATACTTGGGCAAACTATAATAGGTCCCTCACCAAAACCTGGGCAAATCCACTCAAGCAGCACTAACAATCTAATGGCACCTATGGGTGGGATGACGACAATAAGATTGGTATTATAAGACATGCGCATAGGTGCGATTTGGGGGGAGGGATTACACCTCCAACGGCCAACAAGAACGAAATTCTTCTTAACCCCCCCTAGCCGACACTCCAGCTACCCATAGGTGCGATTGGAGGAGGGGGGGGCGGGAGGCAGGAATGAAATTCTTTTTACCCGGTACCCCCCACCCCCCCCCCTCCCCTGATGAGGAAACAGGAAAAATGAGGATATCTTCCCCAAAAAAATCGGCCAAAAATTGGTCAACATTTTCGCCTTGCTATTTCTGAGTAATTTTGGTACACTTAGGGTAAAAGTAAGCAAAAATGCAGGCTTTTTGACAATTTTTAGGCATTTTTCTTGTCTTTGGAAACCATCAGCAAGCGGATTCCTGTTCTTGTTACCCCCCTCCCAAATCCCTGTCTACCCCCCCCCCCCCCCCCCAGCCTCGGGAACAATCGCACCTATGGACAGGTGAAAACGGCAGATAGGTACCTACAGGGTGTGTCATGGTGGGTGTACCAACTTTGGTCGACTGTTGCGCGTCACTGCGTTGGCCGATTTGGCTGAAATTTGGTGGGTAGGTACTACTAAGTGAGGCTTAGACATCTGCAAAGTTTCAATGCCCTACACCTATTCTTGCGGGAAATGCGGCTCCAAAACGCAAACATTGTCATTTGTAAAGACTCGTCGGCTTGTGGCAGCTACAAAGTTGGTTTGCTTGTGGCTACTTTGCTGCCACCTGCACCATCACAATGAGGATGAATCGAGCTTCTGAACGGTCTTGGAACGAACCTCGTAGCTTGTAACACGCTTCAGAACAATCAAATCAAAGTCAGTCTGCGGGACCACAATCGGACCTGGGTAACTGCTTCTGCTGCTTCAGAGCCTCCTCCACGAGGTGCACCATCGTCGAAACATTTTTTTGCGCTTTGGGCCAGCATTCCCGCCAGAATTGGTGTAGGACGCTCAAATTTTTCAGATGCCTAAGTCTCTCACTTTGTAAATTGTAGTACGTGCTTACCAAATCTCAGCCAAATCGGCCAACGCAGACGCAGCGACGCGCAACAGCCGATCAAAGTTGGTACACCCACCATGGGACACCCCATAGTTATGAACTCCCCACGCACTTTTTGGCTCGATTGGGCAACTTCTGTCGCAGGTCGTTCAAATCGACCAGAATGCGCGAGCTCTCGTTCGTCACCATCTGCTTCATCTTCCCCATGTAGACGCCCTCATCGTTCTGCAATTTTTGAAATTCGAATTTTGAAAAAAATTTGCAAAGAATTGCCGCACGTCGTCGTCCAAAAAGTCCAGGTACTCCTTTTGGATCTCGCGCATTTCATCTTCGGCGGCTCTGTCCACAACGGCGGCCATTTTGTGTGCGTCTTTGGAACGATTTCCTGTAAAATTCAACGTCTAATTGCGTCAATCGAAGCAGCAACTGCCACTTGTGAACAGTGTAAGTTTGATCGGTATTCGGCGCGCCAAAATTCTTCGTCTTCGCGCGGCCGCAATAGTTTACGCATCTGCACTTGAATAATTTGCATACACGGCGGTCTGTCTGCAGACGTTGCGCCACCGATTTCAAGATATTCATAGTAAGCTAAACGCGCAGCGCACCACGACAAACGCGCATGCATGTAAGTGAATTGCACATTGGACGAGCCAATGGCATTCGAGGAGCGGAAGAACTGATATTTCTTTGGAATTAGATAGTTTTCACTGACGAATATCTCGCACAGCCCCCTGGTAACTATTGAGCACGAGGGAGTTACTCTTTCAGTGTCAGTCCAGCGGTAATTTTCAGAAAAGTTTTCACTTTCGCCACGCTGAGGCGTGCCGCGCTTGATTAGGCCCGTTTAGCGTTTCCTCCAAACGAACTAGAGTGCCCAGTCATCCCCGGCCCTGCCACTAATAAGCGCAGTTCTACAGGGTGTCCCACGGTGGGTTTGGCAAATTTGTTTGCTAGCTGGCAGAGATTGGGTGGACCGATCGATTTGAAATTTTAAGTGGTTATGCTACGAAGTTTTACTTAGATGTCTGCCAAGTGAGAGGTTTGTCATGTGCAACACGCGAGAATGACACAGCTGCAAAGTCAAAGTCCCGATTTTCGAGGGAAGCCAACACGGGAATGGCCGTCACTTGCGCTGTGGTGAACGTTACGTGAAGCGGTAAACGGCATTTGAAGGGTAAGACAACAACCTTTCAGATGATAAAAGAATGGACTCTATAGCCCGAATAATGCGCGAGATACAGTCAATCAGAGTTGTCCGCATTGTGCCATGAAGGGCAGCAATGAGCAACACCTCTATCACAGCGTCGTCAACGAGGCCCGCAGGCACATTGCGGACAACTTTGGTTGGCTGTATCTCACGCATTATTCGGGCTACAGAGTCCTTTCTTTTATCATCTGAAAGGTTGTTGTCTTACCCTTCAAATGCCGTTTACCGCTTCACGTAAAACGTTCACCACAGCGCATGCGACGGCCATTCCCGTGTTGGCTTCCCTTGAAAATCGGGACTTTGACTTTGCAGCTGTGTCATTCTGTCGCGTGTTGCACATGACAAGTGATACGTGACACTCCTTGAGTGTCAGATAGGCACTCCGCGTGATCGTTTAAGCAGACGGGGGCACAGTAAACCTTGACCAGCGGTGCAACTCTCACTGAGAGCTACGTTGAATGTGTAGCGTTGCAGCTTCTTGAGTCCAAATTATGCGTAGTCTAATTTCGGCGTAGGAAATCCGTGTACGGTAGTATCTTCCGCCGACACAAGGTTGACGTACAATACAGTAAGCGCGTACGTACAGTACAGCATCAAACGACGATGTACATTGACTAAGGTCTTGCTACAGCAAACACATAAACGTCGATTCTTACAAAAGCGGCAACAGAAGAAGATATGGCGTGTACACTCATCGGCACTATGGGCGCATTTTGTCTCAAGGCCAGTTGGGGCACGAATTTGCATAGTGGCCGATTCTTCCGCAACGGCGACACTGCCCTCTGTTGACAGGCAGAACGGATTCAGGGCGCATCTGGTTAAACAGGCAACTCTGAAGCAGTACAAAATCCGTATACAGATCATATACGACGCACTTCAAGTTAATAGGTTGAAAATCGTCTCGCCTCGAGAGTTTCGTCCAGGGTAAGCGCCAGAGAGAATCTTTTTTTGGTTCGCTCATATTTCTCAGTTTCTTGGCATAACAGATGGTGCAAAGCGGGATCTCCCAAAACGCGTCTACCCCGACCCATGCACTCCTTGACGTAGTCGAACACTGAGAGACGATTCTGCGCTCATATTCTACTGGCTGACAGAGATTTCACGCACTCACTCACTCTGCTCAGAAACACCAGCTGTGAGGTTGTGGCCGTGATCGAAGGGATCCTGCACGCACAACGCCTTGTCAGGCCACGCACTGTCCTGTTTTCGCAGCGGCTCTTGCTGATGAATCTGCACCACTTCACCCCGCCGCGCAAATCTGTCCGCTTCAGTGAAGTAGCAGAAGAAACTGCGCAGCAGCTCCAGTCGACTGCTCGTATTCATGCGGTTCGAGTGGCGCCACTTCTGCAACAAAGAAGCAGAATAGTAGTTCCTAAATTCGAAGTAGACAATGCAATTGGGCCCACAGCAATTTCGCCGTTGTCTCGGCAGAAGTAGGTGTTGTGTCCATCGCAGGGCTCCACGGTGTCAACGTTGGCAGGAAGCTCAAACTAAGACGGTAGAGTGCAAATAGACAGGGGTACTGTAGACGCAACTAAGCACCTGCTGAAGAACAGGCAAGACTGGTGGCAGCACACGTTGAAGCCAGTGGATGACCATGATGACCCACGCGTAAGAGGAGATGCCGCCACGACTGGCGTCGTTGATGCCGAGCTTGGCGGCGAACAATTTGACCATTCTGCCCAGCCATCCCACCCGCACGTCGACCTTGGAGTAGGCGCACAGCAATTCCGTATTGCGTAGACCAAGCACGTTGTAGAGACAGATGCTGGAAGGATAGGCTTGCTTAGTTTAGTTAACAGTTCTGTCCGTTCTGAAGGGCTACCTATATGAGAAGAACCCACTCTCCGTGCACGAGTCCCTTCTTGAATTTGACAACTGGCACTTTAGCCTGCGTCACTGCCTCGATGTCCTTGTAGTCGGGCAAGGAGCGCAGCAGATCCGCTACTCTCTCAATGAGCCGCTTCTGGTCCTCACCCTGCACATGGACTGCAAGCTACAGTACGCCCAACTAAAGGAGAATCACCAATGCAATCGACCTGCGGCGCTTCGTCGGCAGCAAAACGAAGGCACAAATCGAGGTCGCAGGAGTCGCTACCGAAGCCATTCAACGTCGAGCCGAAGATGTCGACGCGGACGTTGCCGCCGCCGAATTCGCGACACAGCAACTTCAGGATATTTCTGCGCACTTCCTCTTTCATTTCCCAGTTCCTCGCGCTGATGTGGCCCTTCTCTACAACAACCGCCATTGAAGAAGACTCATTCACACTTTCAAACAACAGAGGGAGAGGCACACCGTCGATTTTGTCCAATAGATCCTCGATAAATTGAATATGGTTGGACATTGCAGCCGATAGAGAAGATGAAGAACCGCGGCCTGCCATGCCTTTCGATCGTTGTCCAGTCACAATGGACTTCCGACTTGACACATTACAGAGAGAGCGGGCAAGTACACAGAACCACACGAGCACAATGAAATCGGTACAAGGTACCGTAATCTGTGACCGTTCATAAAGGCGACGACCATTTTCAAGCACAAAATGCGTATTCTCCTCTCCAAAACGCATGAAACGACAAGAGCGGACGACGACATACTCCTACGAGGTCAAGGTAACGATGAGTTTTCTGCGCCTGCAGTGGTCGATGATGGCGCACAAGTACTCCACCTGGCGCTGCTTCAAGGAGGGGACGTCGCCGATAATGACCATGAACTGCCTGAAATCTCCACAGAAGTAGGCAAGATCTCCAATCCAAGCATGTCTAGAGCATCAGACCCTGTACCTGGCGCGGGACAACGCGACAGTCAGTCGCTTGGTGCTCTCCAAGAACCCCACATCTCCCGTGAGATGCGAGCGGACCAGGGGCACAATCACGATCTCATTCTCGCCGCCCTGCACCCCATCGATAGTCGTCACGTTCACTCCAGTGAACTGAAAGTCACAGCCACCTGAGGTGTGGGCGTTTCAACGGCCGTTCTGCACAGCCAAACTTGCCTGGGGATTGGCGGCCACCGCTTCACGGGTGCAGCAGACCTGCCCTTTGTAGGGCGTGACGACGGTGACGAAGTTCATGGGCACGTTCAAGGCTCTCAGATGGTGGAGAAACTGGCAGGTGAGGTCGCGCTCCCGCCTAAACTCAAGTACACACACCTACAGTACGTAGATATGAATGTTGGGAGGAGGAGACAAGATTGCACCAGCGTACAGATTCATGTGGCTCTTCGTGAAGCGCGGGTGGGACTTCTCGTTGACCCTGCCATTGCTAGAGTCGACGAAGACCAGCTTGCCGTCAGCGACTTGCTGCAGGGTTTCCAGTGGCGTCTTGGGGTCGAAGAGGGCGCTCCAGTTGGCTCGGTTGCCCAACAGGGCCCAGACGGCCCTCTTTTGTGGCGACAGCCGCGCTGCAAACAGTACACTCTGTCAAGGAGACTACTTCACACAGTAGGAGTTTCAAACACTACTCGCCGGGATTGAAGCAGTTCTCCAGACTCTGCCCCGAGTGCTTGTACTCCACGTCGTTCAGCAAGTCCATGATTCCCCCCGCCATTCGATGCTGCTTCTGCAACGTGTGATACAATCCACACGCCAACGACACCTGTCTGGTTCCTTTCTTTCGCTCACAGTCAGTTGGAAGGGCTTTTCAATGGGGTTGGGAAAGGCCTTGGCCTTCTGCTGCTGCTGCTTCTCCGGAAAGGGCTGCTTCAGGAAGCGACTCTCGCCTCGCCCAACTGGTCTGCCCCAAGGATTCTGAGGCTGCAAAGTGTTGCAAATAAGCCTGAGAAATACACTATCAAATCTAGCTATTCTCACGTTCGCCTCGCGATGAAGTTCGGTGTTGAGATACCCTTTGAGGCAGCCAAGCAAGCCCGCTCGCTTCACGAGCTCGGTATGGGACATCTGGGGGTAGCGGTAGAAGAGACGGTAACGCTCGAAAGCCGAATGCCGCATGCACATCTGCACGTGCTCCTCGTTGTGCAGGGGGATGGAGGGGCCCAGTTGACTGTCGTCACCAAGGAAGGTGATGCGCCTCGCACCGCAGGTCAGCGCAATCATTGCCTCCGCCTCCAGGGCCTACGATTGGGCAGGCTGACGATCAGCTGGCCATTCATGCAAACTGAGAAGGCGGCAACCTTACCATGGCAGCCTCATCAACGATGCAGTGGGCGATGTGGTAGCGACTGAGGAAGCCGATGTTGCCGCCGATGGTGCTCAGCGTCCCGAGGATCACCTTGCTGCTGCTGAAGACGTGGCGGCGCTCCTTGTTGTACTCCCTGTTGAACTTCCTGCCCTCCTCTGAGTCCGAGTCCAGAATCCTTTCCCCAGAGCGCATCTTGGGAATCGCGTCATTGAGGTAGGGGTTGTTGGCCATGATGCGGTTGGCCACACAGACTTGATGGGCGTCCGCGCGCATCTCCAACTGAATAACACCACAAGGTTCAAAGAACAGTTCCTCACGCCAAAACGATTGAACCTTACCGGACGCGCCATCAGCCAGACGACGGAGTTGGCCCAGTCGAACTGCACGAATCGATCGGCGATAACTTTGATGGCTGCGTTGCTCTTGGCGCAAATAAGCACCTAAGATTGGGGTGCATCAAGTTCCAGTTTGGAAGATGTGCTACTTTTGAGTGACCAACCTTGGGCCGGCAGGGCTCCTTCTCGCGCTTTGCCCTCTGCTCCATGGTCTTGTAGGAGACGTAGCTGCTGTGACGGGGATCGGCCACCTTGTCGATCCGATTCGACTCCAACATCGCGATCCAGACGACGATGAGCGTCTTGCCCGTGCCCGGCGGCCCCTAAAGTGCAAACTAAGATGTCGTACTGTAATTGACACAACCTTACCATCCGACCTTTATCACGGCGTATGACTTCTTGCAGGCAGACACCACTGCTTCCGCTTGCTCCGCAGTGGGCCTGATGTTCGTAAGGTCTTCCAGCAAGCACTCGACGGAGCTTGGAGTGCGCTCCCGGTAGATTCGGCTGAAGTCCCCTCCTGGGCCAGTGAGCTGCTCGGCGAGCATGCATCTTGCGTCATGACTGGACGACAAGTCTGAATCAGAAACTGCTGCATAGCTCGCCAGAGAGTGCTACAACAATATCCTTACTGATGTGGGGCATCTTCGTCAGTTGGGTGGTGAAGTCGGTAGCCTGAGGGCACTTGAGCACGTCTTCGTGCTTTCGAATCCTTCCACCGAACCGCAGAACAGCCGACGACATTCTGAAAGCGACTAAATCTTACGCCCAGTTGGATGCCAGAGGACGAAACAGTGCGCAAAGTCACCTGTCCCAGGGCGCGCTCTGGAAGACCACGCTCATTCTGTAGCCGTGACTGTCGGTTGGATGCTGCGTCGACTTCGCCCAGGTGCCGATCAGGTAGAAGCGCCAGACGTTTCCATGCGCTGCGTCGTCTGGACAGCAAAACGAACAACGATACGAGGGTCTTTTAAAACAAAACACGCCATCTAATAAGTACTACTACCGTTTACTCCTTCGCAAAGCATGCAGCGGCGGCGGTAGGTATAGACGACTTCACCGCCGACGGCGGTATTGTGCCGCTCGATGAGGAATATAGTCCTGTCAGATGGGGCGACGCCTAAAATCACGGTTATAACTCAAGACATCAACGCGACTTTCAGAACACGCAGGTACCATAAATACTCATAATAAGCCCCACTTAAGTCCCCCCGCCCCAGGCACGGATCTAGGATTTTTCTGTAGGGGGGGGGGGGGGCCCAAATGCATACACTTTGAGATTTTCTCTTAAATAGCGCCGCAGGCGAAAATTTTATTTTGCCATTTCTAAGTGCCACAAGCAAAAAAATCTGCCATTTCTAAGCGCCGCAGCCGAAATTTTTGCCATTTCTAAGCGCCGCAGGCGAAATTTTTGCCATTTCTACGCGCCGCAGGCAAAATTTTTGCCGTTTCTAAGCGCCGCAGGCGAAAATTTTGCCGTTTCTAAGCCCCGCAGGCGAAAATTTTGCCGTGTCTAAGCGCCGCAGGCAAAACTTTTACATTTGTGGGCCTTTACTTCCAATTTTCAAGGGCTCGCCCAGTACTACAGTCCGGGCTCTAGGGGAGGGGGGGGGGCATCCCCCCCCCCCCCTGAATCCGTGCCTGCCCCGCCTCCCCCCCCCCCCCCCAACACCATTCAATAGCTCCCCCACTCCAGAAGGTTTGTAACTCAACAACGACAGAACTCTCAGAAGTAACAGCTCCAGAAGGTTTGTTTGTGTGGCAAGATACCACACCTATTACCTACTCGGATTTCTGAACACAAAGTTACTCACTGGGCGGAAACGGCGGCAAGTCTTCCACAAGGAAAGAAGCTCGGCCGTGCCACTTGTCTGCCAGCCACTGGACGTCGACGACCGGATTCCACACGTTGATGCCGCAGGTGCGCTCGTCGGCGTTGGCCATCTCCTGCGTGCAACCTCCGACGTAGGCGAGCAGATTGGCCTCGCTGCCGACAACCCTAGACAGCGAAAAATTGTTACCTACTACAAGCGTTCCACTTAGTTTGTGCCAAACCTCACCAATGATTGATCAGAGTGCCAGTGACGAGCAGTTCATCGCGATAGGGCACATTGCGGCGAGCTTTGCTTCTTCGAAAGACCTGGCCAGAAGCTTCGTTGTTTTCGAAAGCGGCTTCTGGACCCAGGTGCTCGAATCCGCGTCGGGGTTCCGCCGACGGGGGACAGTAGTCCGCCAAGACTCGCTTGTGGCGCTGCTCAGCGTCGATCAGAAGGGACCGGGCTGTGTTCCAGACGTTCTTGCAGATCTGCACGCCGTCCTGCGCTTCTGCGTCTCTGTCCCGGATGAAGTCCGTTTCAGAACTGGCCATGAAGTCGTCGAAACTCTGGAGATTGATTCGGCGGCCAAAACTCGAAGGCGCGGCGGCCCAAGGTCCAGGCACATAGGCCTGGGATGGTCTAGAACCACCGACCGCTGGCATTTTGGGAATTTGGAAACCAAACTACGTCTGACAAATCTGTTGCGAAGACCACTGCCTGACGAATAATATGGATGACACAAAGGAAGGTACAATAGAGATTCTCTGCAAAGCGGATTTCCTTAGATAGTATGTGCAATTCAAAGATTCAGTTGAAACAATCCGGCGATCTCTCATGGACAGCAGCGTGATTCAATAAATATTTTGGCGCCATTTGAAAATTGCACCAGTTCCGCATCGATTCGCCACGATGAATTTCGGCGCGCCAGGTGGCGGTTCGCGCGCCGGTTCTACCGTAACCGGTTGAAAATGACCAAGAATGACTGCCGTGCAAGTAAAGTACACGCGTCGCATTCTTTCTTTCGTGTCCATTATGCGTGTACGGAACAACAGAGCAGGGCAACGGTACAGACTGCGCTGATTCTTCTTTCACTCGACACAACAACTCGTCTTTTCGTCGCCCACGTTTCGCATGAAGCCTACCGTGCAACTTAGACCAAAAGTACATCAAATCGCAAGACTCAGAACAATGCGTACCGAGCAACACACACACACACACACACACTAACACGGACCATCACCAAAACAGAAGTCGGCACGAAGAATAGCAACAAAGCGAACGAATGGCACAGCGCGAATAGAAGCGACGGACTGAGATAGAGGTGCTGAGATTGTCTACAGGCGAGGCCAAAACAGCACTTTTGCCTTGGCGCGCCCGCACGCCACACGGCAGCTACCCCGCAACAGTGCGCCATGAACGATTTGCGTGGTTGGCGCCTGAACTTGCGTGGCTACGACGTCGTTTTCGCGTGCAGCAGCTTGAACCATAGTGATGAGCGACTTCAATGAGGCCACGACGGCAGAACGTCCCTTGGAGCACGCGGCGCAGCAGACAAAAGTTATCGACAAGAAGCCACCGCACGTCTTGAACGCGTTCAAACGGTCGAACAGCAAAACGGACGCAGCCTGGAGCGAATGGAATGGGACAACCATCTCGCGCAGATTGGGAAATGCCTTCAAAATTGGCGTCACTTCAGACGCGGAAAGACTGTCGTTCTCGCCAAAGGTCAGAGAAACGACGGAACGAGCGCGAGTCACGCTAATATACCCCGCACAACACTCGCGCACGATATGGCTACCGACATGAGGACCAAAGATCAAACGAGTGACTTTGTTGTGGAGACGATTCCAAATGTAGTTCCAGCAGTGCTTCTCGCCTGCCACCTGCTGCTCGAAGGCTAAGAAGCAGCCGCTCAAGGGACCCTGGCCAATGATGGTGAGCGCCAGATCCTCGAAGGATGGGACGGAAGCAAGCGAATCGACGAGAAGGGGGATGTCCCTGTTGAACCACGTGAAGGTGAGTTCCACCATGGGAGCGAGTGTGCTCCTCGCAGCCAAGGCACAGAAAGCTCGGAGAAGGGAGGTGGGAATGTTGTGCACGCAGCGATCGGCAGACTTCAGGGGCCGTATTCATAAAGCTACTAAAGCATGTCTTACCCTAAAACATGTGTTTGAAATCGAGCCTAACACAGGCCGCGGCCAAACGCAGGATTCATAAAACTCAACACAAGCTCGCTAACACAAGAAATCCTAACACAAGTCACAGCTTGTGTTAACGCTTGTGTTAGTCATGTTGGTGAGCACAAAATCAATACTACATAGGTATGCGTGAAGTAGAGAAATATTACAAATGACAAACAAAGCAACAAATGTGGCTTGATGGAAGTTCACGAGCATTTATTTCTAAGCGCCGACGAATCATACATTAGTTTTGGAATGATAAGTATAGCCCCAACGATGTTACAACCAGTAACAGTGTGAGTCTTTGAAAATCATCCATTGGAAATATTGTCAATTTAGGTGTAGCACAGGTATGTACCTAAATTATCTCATGGGCGAATCTCAAGCCTGCGATTGTTGTGTTATTACTTTCTTCGAAAACTAAACAATCCAACAACAGGACTGATAAGTAATCGTGTAACAACGTTCTGCTACTACTTCTGCCGTAACGAAGCTCTTGTGTTCCCCCGAAAGTACTGAGAGTTACAATCGGGGTGCGCTAAAACGTGTTTTAGTTAGGACATGTTTCAGGAGTCTGTGTTAGTGTTGGTGAATCGTGTGCCAGAGCTTGTGTTACGGAAAACATGTTTTAGCGCACTAAAACAGGCTTTCTGTCTGAAACATGTTTTACAGTGGCACAAGCTTTATGAATACGGCCCCAGCTGAAGACGCAGAGTGGCGGCGCCGGCGTGACTGCTCTCCAACGACTCGAGGAGTCGGACCGCCTTCTTGATGGACTTGGCCTCTTCATGAAAGCTCTGCTGCCCATCAGGAGCGGAGAAGAAGAAGTCCACCCGGCCAACGAAGTACTTGCTAGGGACTGAGAGGGACAGTCGATGGGAATGCAACTTCCAGGAGCTGAACAAATCAGTCTTCATTGAGACAACACCAGCAACAACAACAACATTAGGAAGCGACGCCCATACGTATTGACCAACAAACCTTGTCATGCCGATGATGGCACGAAGGCGGCGGCAGACACTTTTCACGTGGAGCTTGTCCCTGACGCATAGCCGACTGTAGATGAGAGCTTGCACCTCTGTCGGCAAAGTGAGGAGACCCACGCAGGACTCGTCCTCGTGATTGGCTTCACAGAGCCGTCGGCCGTTGTCGTAGTCGTCGAGCTGCAAAGTAGCAGAGAAGCCAACAGATAGTTGGCACGCTAAATCCGCTATTGCCTGAGCTATCCGAAATCTGCCTCATAGAAAGCATACTGTAGCCTGGAGAAAATAGCCTTGGGAATTATTGTTACAAGCCGCTGACGAATAGGCAGACTGATCCAGAAGCACGAATTAAACGAACGTCAAGAGTAGACCGCCCCCTCTTTCGATTTCGATGACTTCTGGCGTCGTGACCCAATCGAAACTTCTCCATACTTTCCGTCGTCCCACAATTTCTATTCTCGATGAAGGACTCGTTGTTAGCCGAAGAACTGGCAACACCGGTTGGGGTTTCAACTTGGATCAGCCCCTGAAGTCCAGGCGCGCTGGCCTTCGAGTCCCGTGCCTCACTAGATACCTCCATGGACTGATCAACGAGGAATTCGGGCACCGGTCAGCAAAGCGATCTCGCCGAAAAGAACGATGAACTGAACGAATTTCCTTACAAAACCTGGTCAATTCAAATAAGACAGTACAGTAGTTGTGTTTCGAATTATTTGCCTGATTTGCCGGGTTATGTAACTTACCGTAATTTACTGTAATTGAATTCAAAATTCAATCGTTCAAAACATGTTTGATCTTCCAATACACTCACTACAGTGACGGACCGCTGATTTCTCTATCTGTCTTTCAGTCTCTCTTTCTCGTCTCTCAAGGATCCTCTGACTCCGTTTCTCCTCTGCGACCAAATAGGTGCCCACTATTTGCCAGGCCAAAGCACCTGGATATCGTGAACTAGCGTTGAATCTCTGCATCAGCCACACAAGTCGCAGAGAGTGGCGCAATGGCGGAGAGCAAGGACACATCTTCTGACGAAGGGTGTGTGTTATCGTTCTTTTTTCGCCGCGCCTCAGCGCGGCGAGGTGTATATATACGGATGACAATGTCTGTCTGTCTGTCTGTCTGTCCGTGTGTGTGTCCGTGGCACCGAAGTAAGATATGTGGCATATGTGGTCAAGTAGAGTCAAGGTCGCTGAGTATGGATCCAATGTCCGTTTCTGTTGCTAATTTCGCATTTTCGAGATATTCACAATTAAACTTCAAAAATGTCGAAAATCGACTTTTTCACCTGATGAGCTAGCCGAGAAATTTCTTCAGAAATGGGAAGAGCATGGACCGCTGATAATTTGTAACACAAAAGAAATTTTTTTCAATTTGGAATTTGATAGAAATACGCAATTGTTTGTCGAAATTTCATAAAATGACAAAAATAGAACGTCATTTATTGACGAATGTGAATGCAGAAACTGAAAGGTCGTAAGCCAATAAGAATTTGTGACATAGTTTGTCTTTTTTGAAAAATTGCAATTTGGAGATATTTACAACTAAAATATAAAAATGTCGAAAATCGACTTTGTCGCGTGATGAGCTAGCGGCGAAGTTTCTTCAGAAATGGAAAGAGCGTAGGCCGTGGACAATTTGCAACACAAATGAAATTTTTTTCTAATGTTTAATTTCATAGAAATACGCAATTATTTGTCAAATTTCCATAAAATGATTAAAAGGAAAAACGTTTTTCAAAAAAGAACGTCATTTATTGACGAATGTCAATGTAGAAATTGAAAGGTCGTAAGCCAATAAGAATTTGTGACATGGTTCTACAGTTTTGAAATACTGCAATTTAGAGATACTAGTATTTACAATTAAAATATAAAAATGTCGAAAATCGACTTTTTCGCCTGATGAGCTAGCGACGAAATTTGTTCAGAAATGGAAAGAGCATAGACCGCGGACAGTTTGTAACACAAACAAAATTGCTTGCAATTATGGAATCTAATAACAGAAATACGCCACATTTTACCAAAATTCTACTAATTGACAAAAGCGTCATAACGCAGAAATGCGTACACCAAACGAGCTTCCTGGTAGAGAACGACTGCACCAAACAGTAAGTTGGCAAGTTTTTTTGTTCGATGTGGCGTATTCCCACGGGTATAAAACTTCAGATGAACGGCGTCGTATCATGCCGATACCATATAGCGAACGCGGCGATATCACTGAGCTTTAGATCAGTTGTACAGACAACCGTATCGTGGTACTAGCTGCATTTGAACTGTGGTACACGTTTTCAAGATACCTTCTCTAGATACGGCTAATTATGCGAATGAAATTCACTATGCTGTTCACTAAGATTTGACAGACACAAAGTATAGGTTGAACTTTTTACACACACAGCTTGTTACTTCCGTCCATTGTGATCATGCTCTGCATGTGTATGAGCTGCTTTGAAGGCAAGACAACACGAGTCGGGTGCAGTCTCCGTTCGCCAAGATTCGAAAGGTGACGACTGAGGTGGCGGAAAAGAGAAGCTCTCTCCAGAGTCAACTGAAGGAAGTTGCCGAGCAGCACCAACGCATCGAGGACGAAAAGCGTGCTTTGGAACAGCAGCTGCGAGATCCCAATGGTGTTCTGCTCAGCATCTTGGCCGGTTGGCTGATGAAGCTCCGTGGAATCCTCCGAACTGACGAGGCGCGTCCAAATCTTGTGCTTGTGACTTGTCTTGGTTTGCTCTTTTACAGGTTGTGTAGATGTGTGGGGAGGGGCAAGATTAAGAAGCGCCCTTGATGCCACTATTTCATTATAGGAAGAGAGCAGCCCCGCAGTCCCCGGAAGGCTGTTTGGCTACGCGGTGAAGGCGCTGCAAGACGTCAATCCCAGTGCTGATGGTTGCACCGAAGCCGTCAAGAAGCATCTGCACAACCTGGTGGAGCTTCTGCAAACCGTCGAGCGCACCGTCCCCATAGGGGGCCAATCGCTGACGCCAAGGAAAGCCTACGCCACCGTTAGGGCCCACTGGATGGCGTCAACGCTGCCGCTGGCGCAGATGTCAGTCGTGCTGTTGTGCCAGTCGCTGGCTCTCAACCCGGCCATGGTGGAGCAGTCGAAGAGCATGGCCGAGTGCTTCGGAAAACTGTTTAGTGCTTGAGGCTTCTTGAAGTGCAGTATTCGGTACTGGCCTGTGTCACAAACAAGCTGTACTATGTATGTTTCAGATTCGAGGAGTTTAGACTCCGTGGAGAAAGGTTGCCTGAACTCGGCAAGACTTTCAAGGCTGAAGCGGGCGAAGTTCCCAGCCTATCGACCGACCTCCAAACCGCCTTCAGACGCGAAATGTCCGGAGCTGAAGCCGAAGGTTCGTGTGATTGACTTCCAAGTTCCCCCTTTCTGCTTTGTGAGGCTTTGCCATCTGTTATTGCTCCACTTGAAGACGCCAAGCCAACCAATGCGAACCCAGCGGCTACGGAAGAGCGAGCGAGCGACGGCAAGCCACCGGACGACACGGCTGAATAGGGGCTGAAGGCAACAATGCTACTCGAGCAAAGTCAGTGAAGCCGACTATATTCCTTCGTCGAGCTCAGTTGTCGTTTCTTTGTTAGGACGATTCCAGAAGCGCCTTCCTTTGTACTACTCTACTATAACACGAACAGATTGCTCTTCTGCTGGTATTCTGCTGCTGGTACCTATTGTCCTACTGTACTGTACCGCGGTGTGTTGAGACGACGCATATACGTTTGAAATGTTTTCCAATTTCGCTACGACGGTGCGAGCAGGCACGGTGACAAAGTACGATCGTACCACGACCACATCCAATACATGAACGACTGCAGCAGAAAGTACAAATGACGCGAATTCCAACTTGAAGAGCGTTTACGGCAAGACAGGACTCGTTCGCTGGTTGACGGCACTGCATAATGCATAGCTGGCAAACAGTTACCTACCTACCACTTTCACTAACTAGACAGTCCAGTCACAATGGACTAGAAAGGCGCACGCTACAAAGCGCAACAGACGAAAGAGAAGCGTGTCACTCGGCGTCGATTGACAAAAGCGTGCGAATGGCCTCGTCGTTGTCTACCGTAGCTTCAGGCAGAAGGACGAGGATCTGCTTGTGATCGGAGTAGAAGCAGTTCAACGTCTGACAGCCAGAGTCGACGCTGGGCAGGCAGTTGGCCCAGAGCTGGTCGATGGCCGTCAGGGATTCGTCCGTTGTGGGGCCGAGGTCGACGGGGGCGAAGCCGTATTCGCCCATCCAGGTGGCCAGGCGTCGGCTGAGCCGCTCCTCCTTTCTCAAGGCGTCTATGTTGAAGTCTCCGACAATGATGGTCCTCTCCAGCCAGCCGATGTTGGCCAGCAGTGCCTCCTGCAGCAGCGTCAGCAGCTGCTCCAGTGTCGCCTTGTTGGGGGACCTGCAAACGACCCCTCACCCCCAGCCTTCTGCATCTGTGATCTGTAACTCGCTACCTGCACACAATTGCCTACATAGCAGCTGGCACCCCTAGACACAATCTACCATAACCCTCTGCGTACCTGTAGAGTCCGAGAACTTGACAGTCCCGCCACTCGAAGCGCACAACCTCTACCGCCTGCCCAACAGCGGCCCGACGCTCCACGGCCAGTGGCTGCTTCGAGTAGACGGCGATTCCGTAGTCCCTGATAGGAATCGTGTGTCATTTGGATGGGTGACAGTTTTAAGAAGCAACAAGAGAGTAGCGCAAGAGGGATCAATAGATGTCTCACTTGGAGCCGACGTCGTTCAGGTAGAGGTGGGGGAAGCCGTCCAGCCCCAAAGCGGCCTCAGAAGCCCTGCCCGCCTTCGACTCGGCGAAGATCAGCACGTCGGCGGCCATCAGGTGTCTGTCGGCCTTGATGCTGCCGTGGTTGCGCTTGAGGGACCGACAGTTGTTGAAGATCAGCACCGGCCGCCCCAGGTTGGCGATGTTGGGAAGCAGCCAGTGTGGCGCCTTCTCGGGCTTCCTATAGGAATGAACTCTGGCGCTACAATCACAAGCTGAAACGCTACCCAACTTCTGGAGTAGTCTCAACCAATACATACCTCAGCTCCAGCATCTGCTCAGCGACGTTGGCGTCCACCACGATGCGTTCCCTGGAGAAGGAGACCATGCAGAGGTTGGCGAGGCGCTGGACTCGCGAAATGCCGACGTAGGCCTCTGCCGCCCTGTTCCTGGCGCCCGTGAAGTCGAGAATGGCCAGCGGGTAGGTGGAGCCTTGGCAGCGGTAGACGGTTTTAGCCCCAGAGGCCATCAGGGGCAGAGCGTGGCGCCAACACACTGAAGGCGACAGGTGGTGATTGGCTGCTGAGCAAAGAGAGCCAAGTTCCAAACGACTCACGGACGCTCATCCTGCCCACGTTGAAGATGAACTCCTCCGGGAAGATGGGCGTCCACCGCTGCTTCTCTTCGCCGATATCTCTGAGGCCGTCGTCCTCCTGGAGACGCCTCTTCCACTCTGGCAGGGAGCGCCGCTTGGCGCCGCACTCGGCTTCGCTGAACTCTACCCAGACGGTGCGGTTGGTCGGCTGGAGGAAGCGGACGACGCCCTCGCTGCCGTTGACCATCTTGTCCAGCAGGTCGATGTTCTTCACCAGGTCCACTCTCTGGCCCACGCGCAGGGCGACTTCGCGGCTCGAATTGGCGCACTTCTTGCGCGGCAGCTTGTCGAGCTGCACCTGGGCGGCCGCCTTCTGCTTCTTAGTGACAAAGTTCTCCAGGCGCTCTCTGGCCTTGTCCACCATGGACTCGCCCCCGCACTGCTTGAGCAGCAGGTCGTTGTACTTGTCCACCTGGTCCCAGAAGGGAGCCATGACCTGGACGTCGGGCGTGGCGGCCAATAGCTCCTTGGCCCGCTTCTCCGAGATATTGCGCTCCATGAGCGTCTCCACGTCAGCTGGAGTGTGCAGGCCCTCTCGCACCTGCATTAATTGCACACATATGGACATACATGGTCGCAACACAACAACAGGCGTACAGCAGATGTCTAGTATATATACATGTTACATGTCTACATGCTTACGAAGGATGTCTTCCAAATAGATGGAATAGTCTATACACAATGGGAAACTCGCCCTGTTGAAGATGGCGCAGGCAGCCAAATCCTCCCGTTGACGCATCACCTCGGTCAGTTCGACCATGCGGAAGTCCTTCCAGCGGCTGGGCTCACAGGGCACCGGGTTGATGAAGGCCTTGCAGTCTCCCACCGGTGGCAGCTGAAACGACTTGTCACTGGTTGCGGCCACCTTAGTAGTAGTAGTAGTTGAAGAACAGTATTCAGAGATCAACAGCACCTGGAAGAGGTCTCCAAAGAGGATGACGTGCTTGCCACCAAAGCCTTCCCTCGTTCGGAAGATGTCCTGCAGCCTCAGGTCGATGCCGCGGAGGAAGGCGCCGCCACACATGCTCACCTGAAGTCACAGGCCTCACTTCGTACAGTACCTAACCAAGAATGATTGCCACGTATGTAGCACACTGACATAGCGCTTGTGGCAACACAGTCTAACAACCTCGTCGATGATGACGACCTCCAGAAAGGTGTAGGCGTTCTGCATTCGCGTGCGCTTCTCGTCTCCAACCGGCTCGTAGTCCACCCAACGGCGACTGGGCCGGAATCCCAGGGCGCTGTGACACGTCAAGCCGCCCACCTGCGCAGTGAACACAATAACAATCGATTGCGGCTACAATTTGGGAGCTGGACCAACGGCAACAACCAAACATTACTATCCAGTGTAATAAAAAGAGAATGGAAAGAAAGTACAGTAGGCAGAGCAAGCAACCAACCTGACAGGCGGCCTTTCCCGAGTAGGCCATGACCAGAACGGCCGTCTTGCCGAAGGCGTCGTCCGTGAGACGCAGGTCGACGACACCAGCCTCCTTCCTCTGCATTCGCTGCCTCTGGTAGAACTGATTCAGACTGTCCACCAGGACTCGGCACAGCTTCGTCTTGCCCACGCCTGAAGAGGGCAGAGACTACGCCGCGTTACACAAAGCACTGAGTCAGATGTGTTTGCAGTTGTACGACGGCGAATCATACACAGAAATAGGCCCGACTATCAAACTCGACTTTAACCTTTCATATTGTTGGTGTACGCAGTTTATTCATTCATTCATTCATTCACACATACCAGCGCCTCCTGAGATGAACAGTCTCAGTTTGTCGCCATCTCTCGTCTTGACCGAGTGCATGATCTGCAAACAATAGCAGTCAGCGTAGTGTGAAAGCGTAAGGTTACAATACAACAGTCACTGTAGAGAGGTGAGCAGACCTCGCTGTAAATCTTGAACTGCATGTCGTTGAGCGAGGCGACTTGGGGTCTGAGGTCCTCCTCGCGCAAGTCGGGCACCGGCTGGAAGAGTTGGGCGTCCGCCTGCTGGCCGCCGGCCAAGCCGATGTTCTCCCCGATGTCCGCCTGCCCCACGTGGTCCTCCTGGGCGCCCTCGCCCTTCGCCTCTGCCTCTCTGGCCTGCGCCCTGCCCGCCTCCTCCTCGTGCTGACAGGAGGGCGCCACCGCCGCGTTCTCCGCCATCTCCCTCTGGCGCTCCTCGGCCAACTCTTCACTCACCTGAATAGAGCTTCCTTAGTCGCATTCTCCGCAACTCCTAACATAAAGCTTGCTAACTGTTCTGTTTCACGCCAAAAGGTCCCGCGTGCGATATGGCCCACCTCTTCCACGATTTTGGCGAATCTGTCTCCCAGGCGGTCAAACTGGCCCTTGCGCTTCTGCAGCTCTCCAGACTGGCACTCGGCGACAAAGCGCTCGCGGTAGCTATCGTAGCGCATCAGCCTGCCGCCCTTGGCCCTGCTCTCCTTCTTCACCAGCAGCGCCTGCTCCTCCGTCAAGATCTCCGTCTTCTTCGTCTCTGGGTTATAGAGGCGCCGCTCGAAAGGACAGTAGAGAAGGAGCTGCGTCCTGAATGTTATACATTGTCCACTATTCAAGACAACATGAAAGTAAACTCAGATGACTGTGGAACCTGCAGAAGTTGACAGGGTCGTCTTCCTCTGAGACGGGGACGCTCCTGATGATCTTGGGGAATCGCCTCTTCTTCATCGTCGCGCCGCTCTTGAAGTAGACCTCCTGTGGCAGTTCGGCAGTCTCCTCCTCCCCCTCCTCGCCCAGCAGCTTCTCTGCGGTCACCTGCTCCACTGGCCCTTCTACCGCTTCGGCTGAATACGGTAGGTACGGACAGTACAACGTCATCTGTCCCAACAAAATACTACGACAACAGGCTTAACTGTAAGGAATTGGGGCCACACCACCAACCTTCAGCTGCGGCGACGGCGTCGTCGTCTTCGGCGGCGTCGAGGTCGTCCTCCGTGTTGTCGGCGTCCACATCGGCCTTCTTGTCCGTGTTCAGGGACAGTTCGTAGCAGGCGGCGAATTCTGCCAGACACATCCGGCCCAGGGGGACTCGACTGGAGGGGTCGCAGGTGTCCATGCGCGCAAAGTAGCGATCGATGACGTTCTTCTTGAGCACTTCCTTGCTGTTGGGGTTCTTGGCCTCCAGGTCCACCAGCTCCTCCGCCGAGCGCAGCATGTGCACCTGCAAGTCACCAACCATCAGCAATCCAGACTACTTGTTCGCACTCTCATGCAAAGAATAACAAGTGCAAAACAATAATGAACAAACAAGAGAAGTGCACAATAGACTGACCCTGTCTTTGGGGCTGCTGGTGGGGATGAACATGGTCGCGCGGCTGGCCATGTGCAGGGGCAGTTTCAGGACCAGCCAGGCGGCCATCTGCTCGGGTATCTCGGAGCTGTTGATGAACTGGTTGGCCACCTTGCGGAACTGCTGCTTCAGAGGCAGATCCTTCGCCTGAGCGGCCGTCTTGGCCAGTCTCTCCGTCATGGCCCCCTCCGCCTTGACCACGTAGTTGAGAATGTACTGGAATGGAACTGGTTCTATTCCACATACTGCAAGATGGTAGGTACCTATTCCCACTACTGTAGCCTCTAATGGGAACCGTACTTGGGCGCAGGCATAGGGGTCCAGGCAGGGCGACACGTCCGTGTTAGCGCCCCAAACGAGGCTCAGATCCAGGTTGAATTGGTTGACCCTGAACAACGCAGTACACCCTTCCACCACACAACAAACCTACCTTAAACCATCCACTCCGCCCCCCCCCCCCTCCCATAACCGCCAATTAGTGAGTACAGTACCGCTAGCTAACAGATGTATGTGTTCTTTGACAATATCTAACACAAGATCGGGCATTCTATGACAGCACGACGACTAATGGACTAATGGAGGATTTACGGTCTATACCAAAATACTCCAATAAGTGCCCGCCTCGATTAAGCGCCCTCACCCCTTCAAAAAAGAGCCCATCCTAGAGGAAGGTCGAGAAAATAAGCGCACCCCCATCCAATAAGCGCCCACATTATGAAAGTAGCCTACTTTCCTTCGCGCAATATTTCACCCAATCGCTCAGTCGAAGTGACGCGCTACAACCCAAGAATCAGACCTCATGTCGCACAGCTTCCTCTTGAGCAGAATGATGGGCCTTTTGAGATTGTGGCGAAGGGCGCGAAAGTAGCTTCTCGGCTTCATGCCCAGCTCCTTGAGGAAGTCCTCGAAGGGGACGTCGAAGTCCTCCTGCGCCTCCTCGAAGTTCTTCTCGGCCGCCTTCGCCTCCGAAATCCCTGATCTTCTCGTAGCTCTTCGTCAGCTTGCGTCGCCGCTGGGCGATCAGCTTCTGAACAGTGAGCGGGAGGAACGGAGGGAGCCAGGCAAAGGACAGGGGGGCGGAGGGGAGGTGGAGGGGAGGGGGAGAGGAGAGGGGAGAAGGCAGGGGAAGGGGAGGGGAGGGAGGGAGCTAGGCAGGGAGGGTGGATGGGATGAGAGGGGGGGGGGGGGGAGGGAGGGAGGGAGTGAAGGAGAGGGAGGGAGGGAGCCAACCTTCTTCCTCTTCAGGGATAGGTGGTCCCAGGAGATGGGACCTTCAGATCCAGGCGCATTGGCCTGGGTGGCCCCAACTCCACTAGACGCCAGAAGCAGTTTCTGCCTGTCTTTCTCGAACTTCTTCTTCGTCTGCAATAAAATGTACAGTGCCCTAGTACGAAACTAACAGAACTTAAGAAACAAATCAGGTACTATCTACAGACAAACACGTTCATGAGAACAGAAGCAACAGCAACTGCGAACCCACCAGTTCTGTGTACTCTTCTTCCGACAGAGGTCTCAAAACCCTGGTTCTGTCGCTGGGTTCGAAGGGGACGCCAAAGCGACAGGTCTTTCGGCCGTCCTTCCTCACGCGAAGACAGCTCCGTCGGTGTTTGTGCACCTGGACTTCCACTTCGAAGCCGCTGGCCTCTGAAAGATGGCGCGTTGTGCTTGTCACAGATCGCACATCAGACTGTCATAATACCAACAGGGAGTAACTGCATAGGCACCTATTATCAATGCATACTGACAGGGCGCACTCACTGGCTCTCTTGCTGTCGGTGGTGACGAATCTGTCGACGTACTGCTCCACTTTGGGGTCGTCAGCAGGGTCGTCCAGTGTGGGCGCGCTTCTCTCCCAGAGCAGGCAGTGGATGTGGACACTGCCTCTCGCCTGGCTCTCCACCCTGCAGCAGCGACCTCCCTCCCATACACCAGCATCACAGACAATAGTGTTACTCCGTCGTCAAAGACGTCAGTTACCCCTCATCACAGACAAGACAAGATGGTCATATGTAGATTACAGACAGCACATATGTACCTCCAAAAGAAGTCGTCGATGGTGCCCAGCACGCCCGGCTTGCGAAGGGGCAGCAGGTCCTTGAAGAGACTCTGCACGCGGTGGTAGAAGTACCTCGCGCAGGTGACAGGGTCGGATCTGCAAGTGCACGCACCGCGTTGTAGTCTCACACCAAGACGCTGTTCATCGTAGGAGGCGCTGTCACATTAGAAGAGTACCTGATGAGTCGGCACTTGCAGTTCCAGTCCAGGTTGAGCGCCTCCTCCTCCGAGATGTCCTCGTGGTCGACGGTGTACTTGAGGGACTTCAGCAGGCCACCCCACTTCATCTCGGCTGCCGACAAACTGATGAACCAGGTGGGGCAGCCCAGAGTCCTTCAACGACAATGGTTGGCCGCTCACGTGAAGCACCACAACACTAGAAGAAGGAGAAGGAACAGCCGACTTGATCATGGCGAAGAGGTCCCTCTTGACCACGCCCCAGTAGGCGGGACTGAGGCGCACTTTGCGCAGGATTCGGACCGCTTTGTCCTAAAAAGAGAAAGGAAATTAACCGTTCAATACGCACTGGGCAAAACCAAAGTACAGTAATACAAGCCACACCTGGAAGACTGCCTTCTGCAGCACCGCCCCTCTGTCGGCCATCAGCTCCTTGACCGTGTAGTTCGCTTGGCCGCTCTTCTGCTTTCTGAAAGGGTCACACGTTCTAACAATGGGCCATGGAGCTCACGAGGCAAAACATCAGCCATTTGAGTCACCTGAAGGCGAACTCAACAGCGCTGGCGGTCGTCTCCACCTGGTTGCGCTTCATTAGATAAAAGACCTAAAATTTAATTCGGAACTAATATTGATAAAGACGCCACTGTAGCAATCGAATCATAGCAAAGGAATCGACTCTGAAAGTGCCCTAACCAGGTCGATTCTCATCTTGGGCTCAGGGTTGCAGTTCATGAGCAGCCACTTGCCGTACTCAGAGAAGTAGAGGCGTCTGGGGAACTGCAGCTCCTCTGCCGCGAAGATGTCTGGGAAGGCCAGTGGGAGCACAGTGTTGTCAAGGAAGATCGACATTGGCCTGCAAAGAATAGTTGGGTGCCTAATCATGTATACCTATGTAGGCACATATCCACACGTCTCACACTTCAGACAAACAGCACCAAACGCAGGCGAAGTCCACCAGAAGTACTATACACGAGTACTGTAGGCAGACATATACCTCGAGCCCTCTCCAGGGGCGACGGCGACGCGTCGTATGAGATCGGCGACGTCGCTGTTGACGTCCTCCATTTGGTGGAGCAGCTCCAGGTCGGGAATCATGTCGTTCGTCTGGAGGACGGTCTCCACGTCGACCTGCCTCCCCTCCTCCTTCTCCCCCTCCCCCTTCTCCGTCCAGCCGTCGTCGTCGCTGTCGTCTGACGCCGCCGCCTCTGTCCCCTGCCCTTCCTGGCGCTGCTCTACTGGCTGGGCAGCGTGGTCGCTGTCAGCTTCCTAACCAAATGAGCGCGCCAGACATAGTGACAGGTCACAGGCAATGCTGACAGACAGGGAACGTGGCGAGCTAGCTGGCAACTCACTTTCGCTCTCTCAGCTCGCTGGCCCACTGGGTCAACTTGCTCACTGTCTAGTCGTTGAAACGAGCGCACGTTGTTTGACCCAATGGTGATCCTGAGGCGCAGTTTGAGAGGAGGATTCTGCTCGGTGGGCTCCGTCTCTGCAACAGAACGACAGGTGTCATAAACACTAAACATGAACTTCAGTTGGCATTCGAGAAGTCACGTCTTCACACAAGCATTCCCCACCGTCCATTTCCTCCACCAGTTGGACGTCCCAGTCTTCGTCCAGCCGAATGCCCTCACGCTGGAAGACGGGACTGTGACGCAGCAGCCACTCGACTGCCCTCTTGACCACCGCCGGCCGAATCAGGCCCGCCCTATAGGCCCGCTTGTACTCTAGCTTTCGCTTGAGGTCCACATGAATGACCTAAGTGACAGAGTACGCAACTCAGTAGTGACAGCCATAACAGTAAATCGATCTATTATTGAAGGAACCTGCGCCTGATCCAGATTTCTAGGCAGAACGTTGACGGATCGACTGAAGTCGGCCTGGATGTTGACCACCGGCCCATCGAGGCGAATCTGGCCACCAGATGGCAGGAAGGAGAACTTCTGGAAGAGGATGCGCGGCGCTATCAGCTGCTTCTCCATGGGGCTCAGGTCGCGCAGCTCCTCTGGGATCTCGGGTAGCCAGGTGACAGTTCCAGGGATGGCCTCCAGAGTTGGCTTCTTGTTGGCCATGATGGCCTTGTAGCAGGTAAGGCAGATGTAGTCCAGGCCAGGGATGAGGGGGTGCTCGCGCAGGTGGGGCCGCAGACGGTTCCAGGCCACCTGCTCCCTGGGCACGTTGCTTCTGAGCTTCTTGACAGAGTGGGGAAAGAAGAGCCGATGACAGCAGGAGCAGGCCAGTGTCGGCCCATGGGAGACGCGCCACAGAAAGTCCCTCTTCCCCTTCTCGATCAGCTGACGCGTCGCCTCCTCCTCCGTCAACCCCTTTCCTTGGTCGCTGTCCCAGTTGTCCAACTGGAATGCAGGGCAATTATGATGGCGCTGCAATTTGCGCAGAGCGAGTCAAAATCAAGGAAGAACATCACCTTCTCTAGACCATCAGATGACGAGTCCTCGCTCGAAACGACTTTGCTCGAGGTGGAAGCTGTCCTGGTCGCACTGTCACGTTCGGCTGAACTGCTGCCTCCTTTCGGCTTCTTCTGAAAACTCAGATGCCGAAATGTCGCAACAGTCAATCAAACTCGAACAGGGAAGCCACTAATCACCTTTTGTGGAGTACTGTTATCGTCTGTCGAACTTCTGCTGGAGGCAACGGAGTCGAAGTCATCCTGAAATACGTTTTACAGTCGTGTGTGGAGGGGGAGTGGTACTGGGGGGGTGGGGTGGGGGGGGGGGGGGGGGGGGGGGAGGCAGAGCGGATAAACCACCACTCCTTTAATCGAGTAAAATATCCCTCCCACATCCCCCTGGAAGTTGGAACGAACTCACACATATGTCTAGATATACAGTAGCAGAGAAATGAACAGAGGTCTAGAATAGAATAGTGAAACCACTGGAATAATGAAACCGTTGTCACCTTGAAGGCGCCCGCCTTCCTCCTCCATCTACTCTCAAGACGACCAACCCTCTTCTGAAGTGTTTTCCGCTTTCGCTTTCGAGTTGTCGGCACCTTAAGAATTAGACTAATCTACTTTCAAAAGACTAAGTACCGGTACTGTAGCCAACACTACAAGCCGATCTCAAATCAATCTGCTCAAATGCGACATACAGTACAAGCGCCAATAAACCTCACCTCAGTCAGACCCAGCTCCTTCTGCAGCGACTGGAAGAGTCTGTCGATGGCGCCAGGCAGACGCTGAGACTCCCAAAAGAGCTGCGCGTAGCGCCTTCTCAGGCCGGCTACCGTCTCCTCGGCCTGTCCCGCTGAGGATACAGCCAGCAGTGGCGTCCCTTCTGCTTGAAGGAGTAGCTCCACGTATCGAATCTGAATGGTAGCATTTATTGAAAGATAGGCTGCGCAAATCAATGCGACAACATCTGTCTATTTCGAGTGAATTTCGCAGCTGTCAAGAGGTCGAACCAGCAAGCACCCCCCCCCCCCCCCCCTTTGAATAATACGCGCCCCCCTCTAGAGGTAGGTGGAAAATCTAAGCGCCCAGGATGCTTATTGGAGAATTTACTGTATCAAAAGAGTAGCTACAATCAGAAGTGCGTACCTACATACTATGCACGATACGACTTTACTTGCACATGTGTAGATAGCCCACCATGAGAACACCGCAAGCACTCCCATCGAGCTGAGGAGGGAAGCCAGGCGGCAGACGGCGCATTCGGCGGCCGTCGTTGAGTAAGGGGAAGCCGTAGGATTCGTCCACTGACACTTCAGGAGGGAGGAGGCCGCTCTTGACCCAGTACAGGAGCCCTCTCAGTCGGCCGGCCACCTCGGCGCAGACGACGGGGCTGACTTCCATGAGGGAATCGAGGAAGAGTATGCCCTCGTCGTGTCGGTTCAGACGGGCGTAGACGAGCATCCAGTGGTTGATCGACGCCTGATGGTAGCAGAAGTAGACGTGCTCCACAGACTGGGCGAACGCCTGTCGCGCCTCCTCCAGCTGGGCGGCCTCCACCCTGCCTGAGCCAGTGTCCAGCAGCATGCCTGCCGCCTTCTGCCACTGTTCGTCTCTGGGAGCGCTGAAAAATTCCAAGGGGATCGCCATCTGAAGAAGTATCTTCTTTCATTCAATAGTATGTAGGTAGTAAGAAAGGGCACTTGGCTCCAGGCAGGACGTCGCACAGCAAGTGGGAGCCCCTGATGATGTTGCGGCGGCAACGGACTTCCTCAGGCTCGGCCCTCTGCCTCTCGACCGCCTCCATGAGTATGGAAACAGCGCTGCCCGTTAGCCAGCCCTTTGGCTCCCAGATGGAAAGGAAGGACTTGAAGTCGCTCTTGTCGGTCGCCGCCTTGCACTGCTCCGACACTGCCAACAGGGATGCTCGTGAACGACTTCCACGCAACAAACAAAGCATGCCAATCAGCAGCTTACGGCCTATGACGCTGATGTAGGTCGTTGGGTGGATAAGCCGACGGTCGCCGTCGTCTGGCTGTGGCTTCTCTACGAACATCGTTCGCGCGTCCCCGTCCTCAGGTTGCTCCTTCAGCAGCTGCCGCGCCTGCGACAGCGCCTTCCTCTCTCAGAGGCACTAGACAGCCCTGGGACTTTGACAACGCCAACGCCTGAATTGCATCAGGGGGAGGAGTTCGAATACTCTCTACTCTTCTACTGGGTGGAGGGGGGTGTGATTACAGATTTTCCAGGTACTACTAGTCTCCTAGTTTAGTTGGGGTGGGGGGGGGCGAGGTGGATTAGAATCATAAGGGGGAAGGCGGAGTCAGCTAGAATCTCCAGTTAGTTGGGGTCGGGTGGGGAGGGGAGAGGTGTCGTTTGGGAATAGCCCCCCCCCCCCCCCACCACTCCATTGCAGCTATACTACACACGTGCACGTAGGGATCAGCAGACACCGCACCTCATCAAGTGCGGCTTGCTCAGTGGAAGGCACTTCACTCGTGATGATTTCACGCCTGCGGACAACATCCATCCATATTGCGAGAGAATTCGAGCTCGCTCAGTGCCGTCTGCGGCTGTCAGCAGAGACGAAACGCTTCTCTCTGAAGGACATGTTGATGCCCTTGTTAACAAATGCATCGATTCCCGAATTGCCAACAAGTCAACTGATTCTACCCAGAAACAGAACAGTTGCAAACACAAAACGCACCGTGGTTCACTGGGGAGCAAGGCGCGTCGCCATCACAGGACAGGAGGCTGGCGTCGCCCTCGTCTGCGCTGCTCGACTCAGCTGACGACGACTCGTCGACGCAACCGAACCTACGCTTCGCCGCTGACACAATTTCCTGCAGGACGGGGAGCACAGGCACAATGATGATCAACTGCCACCCAAAAGTATCCAGTGTAACTACTGTAACAGTTCTAACTGCACCAACCTGTGCATCT